>CM052330.1:14243961-14409611 GCA_028455615.1 Lasioglossum zephyrum | reverse complement strand
ATCGATTCGAGTACACGCGAAATCCAATTAAGTGGTCCGTAATAACGATGCAACGAGGCAGCCTCCTGCGAGAAGGAGAGTGTCGAAGGAAAAGTATCCGAAGGGCGACGGGTCTGTTGAAAAATGTTAGAGAGGGCAAATCGTCGAGGAAAGAAGACTATATCAAGGCTCTCGTATACTCGATAGAGGTACGTACGCGCACAGGTACGTATCCGCTTAAACGAAAGCTCGCCAAGCACAAAAGCAGCGTGCCATCGAGTATCGCAAACATTGATTTGAATCACAAAGACCGCCCGCGGTACACGGCATTGTCGGGGCCCGACTTATTGTACAGTTTCTCGTGTCTCGCGAACCGGTGCTCTCGATCCTCTCCTCTCTCTCTCTCTCCATCTCCTTTTCCGCTCTGTCTCTCTTGCTTTTTTCCCCTTTTATTTCCAGTGACGACCAATCAATCCACTTATTCTGCGCGGTTTATGTGCCACTTGTGGCGTGTCGCCCGAAAACCAGCCCCCCGGAACTACGGTTTAATCGTACACGCACGCCGCGACGCCACTTTCCGTTCCACCGACGCCATCATACGCACCCCCTCTGCCACCCCTCCCCGTACGATAATTCTCGCGAAATTCACCGAGAACCTATCCATTATCACTGTTAATCGATTGTCGTCGCGCCAAATGAGGCTGTCCGCCGCGCTTCACGCTGCCAGTGCCACATTGTTCCACGCTGGAATTCTTTTGCCAGCTTTATTCCACCATTCTTCTTCATCTACAATTTTCCCGGCAGCTAGTCGAATGTTTCAGTTTTAAAGTTGTGAAGATAACGTCGTAAAAACATGTAATGCTTGTGTTAATAATTTTATTATAACACGCGTGCTGTACTGATTCAACATCAACTCAAACATCCCGTTTACCTAATGGACGCTCCATTTGTACTTTTTATACGGATTTAAAACATTTCAGAACTCGTGTATTTCACCCCCCCCCCCCTGCTCATTATCGTAACAGATAAAATCCGCGGTGTTATTGTAGTCAGCTGTCTGGCAAAATGCAGTTAGCATCTGCGGCCGATTTCCAGTTGTTGAATATAAAGAAAAATATATTTCGCGTGCCGGGCGAGAACCGAGCCCGCTAATTAGCAACGACGCGTTGTATCCTGTAAACCTAACGGTTGCTACGGGTCAAGGGAGCGCAGGTATTTTCACCCAGGTTTATTATTTGCCGGCTCGTTGTGGAAGCAGGTACCTACGTACCTCACGCCGGAGGCCCTGATGGCGATCGAAACGCAAACAAAAGCCGCGTTTACGGTCGTTCTCCAGACAAGCATACCTGTAACGCGCAGGTACGGCGGCCAACACAATTAGCAATAAATTTTCACAGGTTCGTTAAGAAAGTGTCAATATTCGGCCACCAGATTCAGTGAGAGAGAGACAAGTCAGCGTCATTGTCGCCAAAGCATCGTTTGCTTGACATTTTGTGGTACTCCGCAATAACAGGATTTCCGGATTCCCAATTCTATTCTATAATCATCCTTCACCCTGATCTATTGCTCGGAGAATCTCTCTCTCTCTTTCTCTATGCGCATGATTCAATCAATGATATGTTGAAGCTGAGTCAAGGCAGGAGATCCATCGATCGATTGAGTCAACCCAGACCTTGCACCGATCGCTTATCGATACGATAATCTTATCGAGGCGACCTTGTCCGGTTATCTGAGCGGACGACCACTCGACCGTGCATAATTGCAATCAGCTACCGACCAAAGGAATTTCTCGTTTTTAGGCTCGCGACGATCTACACCTACGATACAAGTCCGAGATCGATCGACGAAAGTCCCAGAGATTTTTAGTAGAAGAATGACAAGATTTGTTTGGAATTTGTGCGGTTCCTATTATTCGAAATATATTTATTTAATAATTTCCGAAAGAATATTAATAATCTCGGTACTCGTATGATAACAAATCTGGATCTGTTCATTGACCGGTGGTGGTGGTGTTTGTCCTATATTTTCACAAATTCGAAAGAATTCAAAAATATAGAATAAATATAGAATATTTTTATTCTGTGAATTGGGAAGATCCATGAATAGGAAATTGGATGTTTTCTATAGTGTTTATTTAGTTTCATCTGTTCATGTTAGTGTTTTCCTAGTTTCGATTAGACTCGACAGTTTCAGGAACGAAACGAAAAATTACAACCGGCAGGAAGTCGGAATTCCACGTTGTTAAGGGCTGATATCTCGGAGGGTGGCTGGTCCGAGGTAGAAAAGGGCTGTCATTCGAAGTTCGAATGGGATTTCAATCCATTCGTCGTTACTTTCATTGTCGCTGACGCACGAGGCCGGGGTTGTGCTCTACGATTATCTATGACGCATTCTTCCATTATCCGTTCCGCTCTCTTTTCCTCTCGGTCTCTCATTCCGATCCGCGATCACTCTCTCTCTCTTTCTCTCTCTCTCCTCTCTCTGTGAGCCGCGGCAACAGGTCCTACGCAGGAACCCGCTTAAACGGAGTCGCATCGGCCGATAGAGGTTCTTTCAGGAACGGCTGGTGAGCCTCTTTGTGGATTTCACGAACGAGAGACGAGGAGAAGAGGGCCGAACGAACGGGAGAATGAATGGTGAAGGAAAAAAGGAATAAGAGAGAGAGAGAGGACGCTAGGAGAAAATGGGTCAAGTCGGCCGGATATAATGGGAGATTTGAATACGACGAAGCGCGACACGAGCTAATGCTCCCGCAACCCCGGTAAATTAACTCGGGAGTTTGCTCGACGACGAGGGAAGCCTCTCCGATGCGAGAAGAATCATCAAGATGGCCAATCTGTCGCTCGCCGATGACACCGCTTGCCAAAGTGTCCGACAATACCTAACGCCTTGGTAACTCCAGCTTAGAGAGATCATTGTCTCGCATAGACCTCGCCGATGATCATTTTACTTCCCCAGACGATTTTTGTTATTTTTATTTATTATAGACGGATAGAAGCCCTTACATAAGCCTTTACAAAAAAAAGAGAAATATACAAGACTACTTGTCTAATCAGAAAGAAGAGACATGCATAAAAAGACAAAGAAAAATAAAAAATAAAATAATACTGGTACATTCGATAGGTATTATCATATAATTCTGCGTATTTGTATTTTAAAATTTTGTAAAGATTCAATGAAAAAATCAATACGATTATAAATAGTGGATGATTTCGCAATAATGCGATTCATTGGATTAATTAATCCATAAGTAGATTTCGCTTTAAGTGTTTGGAAACACGCTCTTGTTCTCAGTTCACGTGTGGAGAAGGACAATCAATATAATCATTAATTAAATGAAAAATAAAGCTCTGGTCGGATATTATTCTTCGAGCAGATAATGGTTCTAGGTTCATTTTAGTTTTGACTTTGATTTAGATTTCAGTGAGATTTTGATTTTAAATGCCTCTTTTCATAATATCTCTTTGCATAATTTCTGAAATACAGTTTACAATATCCATGTAATTCAAAATGCAATATTTACAAGGAGATGAGTATTCACAAAGACAGGTGCAGTAGCAACTCATGACTGTGATCGTCATCGACCGGATTGCGTTACACCATAGTTCTGAATCAACGATCCGTCCACGTGCTCCTCGATTAATTTCCGAAGTTCTCCCACGCCGCAGTAAAAAAATCGCAATCTCGAAAGAAAGCGCGATACCTCGGAGAAAGGTGATAAGATACGAATACCTACGCAGTTAGTACAACCGGCGAATATCACGCGAGAATGCTCCGACACGTTGTTTGCCGCACAAGCAGTGCTTCTGGTCTTAAACATTCGATTCGTCCTTAAACAAAATCTACTAAATCCGAATGTTAGACATTTGTTAACGATATTCTCGCATCGCAGTAAATGTAAACACGATGAGAAGCGTCGAGGATAAAAATCTTAATGAAAAATAAAAGTGTTATACATCCGTTATAAGAAACCGGAGCATTCTGAATTTCTCGATGTTTTATTCCATGTACTTCCGCACATAATTGTATAAAAATCCGCAGTCTCATCATATATCTTCGAAGAAGAAGATCTAACCAATTCCTGAAAAGCTCGGTCCCACCCTTATGTATTCAACCAAAATGTATACATAGATTATTTCCATTATTATTAAATTATCGTCGAGCCAGTCGACGACAATACGATCCCGCGACACCTTGATCTAGCCAGCTCGATCCTCATAGAAGAGTCGAAGGTCAGTGGACCCGTTGGGAAGGAGGATACCTCGCGACACGATTCTGGTTGAACGAAGAGGGTTGATGGATTTCTGCGGGGGTGGATGTGGGTGGCAGGGGGTGTCGAAAGGATCGCCGGGAATCGGAGAGAGCGCGTGTAGCATCGGGAAAACGACACGGGACGGTTGTAGGGTGGTATGTAGTATGTATCCGCGAGAGGAGAGAAGAGTCGAGCCAGGGTCCACCGGGTCCGTGGGTCGAAGGGGTGGTGTATATCAGGAGGGGTGAGTTTCGGGCTAGAAGAACGCGTGGACGAAACACTGGCGACCCGGAGAGGAGAAGCTAGCTTTCGCCTGGTAGAGAGAGGAACGCGTGGACACACTCTCCTGAAGGCAGAGAGGAGGCAGAGAAAACTCGTGAACGCAAGAGAGAGAGAGAGAGAGAGAGAAAGTGAGAGAGAGAGTGAGAGAGAGTATCACGATACGAACGTGGCTGGCTGAACAGAGAGAGCATGTACCACGGGGTGGGAGAGGGGTGAAAGCTTTGCCGCGAGAGGTCGTCGGGGTTGTTGGGTCTGACGTCACGGCGTAATGGCGCCGCCTTCGGTGGCGGATAGAGCCGCGCGATTGGTCGAGAGGAATGATGGCAGGCTTGCGTGCCAATCGATTGCCGTTGGTAGGCTCGGGTCTGGTCTGTTGGCCGGTTAGGTATGGTCGCTGCCGGTTAGGTTGGTAGGGTGTTAGGCGTGTGGAGGGGCGAGAGCGCGTAGCGAGCGAAACAGAGAGAGGGGGACAGCCGCCTCGGCAGGAAGTGAGCCCCGTGAGTGGGACCCCAAGGCGGAATCCACAAATGCTCAGAAGGTTCCGTTCTTCCGAGGAGAGTGGAGGTCGCTCCTAGTTCTGTGTCACAGTTCTTTTCTTCCTTCTCATTCTTCGTCCACGAGTACTAGCGTACGCACGCACTGTGCCTATTGCTACTACCGCTGCTCGTCGTTCGGGATTGTTATCGTGTGTATACATACGAATAGTGTGCGTGTCTCGCGCTGCTGCCGGAGGACATAACACGCGTGTACGATCAGTGATATCGGTAGTTGTCGGGATATTGACACAGTGACCGTCGATGATTCTACATACGAACGAAGTGTGCTCGCTCGACAGTGATATTAGCGCGTAGCCCAGTTTGTGCTTTTTCTACGAGGATCTATCTCGAGAATTTCGATCGCGAGCGAGGATCGCGGGCCAGTATCGTAAGCATCGTCGCGATCCGATTCGTCGAACGTATCGCGAGCCTGCAGCCAGTCACGAGCCAGCGAGCCGAGAGAGAGAAGAGTCCGATCGGTAGAGAGAGAGAGGGGAGAGAACGAGAGAGAGGGGGAGAGAGAGGACGACAGCGTGCTACCAGGCGAAGAAAGTGACAGTGCGTCGTCAGTCTCGGTCAGACACTGGTTGTAACGATATTTCTCCTGTCTCTGCCGAGAGATAGACAGTGTCGATGCGACCCATCGTCTTGTGTACGAAACAGCGAACAAAGCCACGGTGACTCTTCGTGATTACCAACAAATAGAGAATATCGACGAAGGACAGAGTATCCGGGATCGAGGAATGCGTGGATTAGTCTATCGATCAGTGCGCGGTGTGCTCAACTGACTGTCGAGTTTACCGATGATACATATAGACAGATAAAATTGTGCGGTAGGATTAGTTTTCGACACACGGTGGACTTGGTATTTCGAAGATTACAGACATTGTGAGAGTAATTTTATCCAAATGAAAATACCGGGGGGGTATAGTGTGAAATATTCCAACAAGTGGTGTTGATAGAGAGGGAGAGAGAGAGATCGACCACCCCCTATACGTAGATCACGTATGTCCGTGGGGGTAGTAACCGCTTTAGTTCACATGTCAGAGTCCCGGCTAGGTTCCCGAGGACTCGTGGCCGCGTAGTGCGTCCACCAGTTCGCGATAATCAAATCAGTGAACAGTGGTGACGTTCGACGAGTCTGTTCTCGGTCGAATACACGGTTCGAGCGTGACGCGAGAAGCACCGGCAGGCGGTCGGCGTTTAGTCGATTATTCTTGACGTCGATCGGTACCAGGAAAGGGCGGCAAGCTGTACGGGCACAGGGAAGAAGACATGCTCACGATGGAGACGGACCTGAAAGGCGGCAGCCTGCACGGTCAGATGCCACCGCACCCTCATCAGGGTGTCTCTCCGATGGGACACCATTCCGGTGTCTCGCCGTATGGGAACATCGGCTCGATAGTGCACAGTCCATCGATATCAGGAAGTCCTCCGAGTAGCGCAGGACTAGGGCTCGGTCTTCAACACCATCACCAGACACAGCATCACTACGCTTCGATGCAGGCTGCTCAGCAACAGCAGCAGCAGCAACAACAGCAACAGAGCATGCATTCGCTGGCTCAGCAAGCTGCTGGGCAACAGCAACAGCAACATCACCCACACCAGCAGCAACAGCAGCAGCCACAACCTCAGCAGCATCATCAACCACCAAACAACAACAATAACACCAGTAAGAACAACAACATCGACCGGGTGAAGAGGCCGATGAATGCGTTCATGGTGTGGTCCAGGGGGCAGCGGCGCAAGATGGCGCAGGAGAATCCGAAGATGCACAACTCTGAGATTTCAAAGCGGTTGGGAGCTGAATGGAAATTGCTCAGCGAAACGGAGAAACGACCATTCATCGACGAGGCGAAACGGCTGAGGGCAGTGCACATGAAAGAGCATCCAGATTACAAATACCGGCCGAGACGCAAGACAAAAACCTTGCTGAAGAAGGACAAGTTCCCGTTGGGCGCCGGTGTGGCCGGTGTCGGTGGCATGCTCGGCGTTGATCAGAGACAAGTCGGTGCTAGCGGCGGTCCACAGCAGGCGCAACTATCACGAGATGTTTACCAAATGCCGAATGGTTACATGCCTAATGGCTACATGATGCACGACCCGACGGCGGCAGCGTATCAACAACACGTCACCTATGGCAGTCACATGGGCGGCGCGGCTGCTGCAGCCGCAGCTTCAGCAGCCGTTTATCCGAGGTACGACATGGGACACCACATGGGCGGCGGCAGTCCAAGCCCTATCAACAATTACATGAACGGATACGCAGCATACGGTAGCACCACCGTGCCAGGCGGGTCGCCATCACCTTATCACCAAGCACAACCAGGCTCGCAGATGTCCAGTCACAGTCCCAGCGGTAGCAGCATAAAATCGGAGCCGACGAGTCCAGCGAGCGGCGGAATTCACACGCCGACTCCTACGGGAGCGTCATCAACGGCCGGCGCTGGCGGACAGGTTATCAAACGGGAATACATGGGCCAGCAACAAACCCAGCAGTCGCAGGGCGATCTACGGCAGATGATCTCCATGTATCTGCCACAGGGCGTCGATCAAGGGGTCGTGCAACACGGTGCCGGTGTCTACTCACCTGGACCCTCACCGGATTCGCTCCAGCATCACTCTGCCATTCCTCCTCTAACTCATATGTAAGCTGATTTCTATTGCTATCACTTAATTTGCCAAAAAGACCCTGTTATCGCTACGTAGAATACCAACTGACGATCGAATACCCTAGCTCGAGAAACGATACTGATTATTCACGATGGTTTTTCGGAGATAATCATGATCTTATTGTTCGTCGAATTAAGAAGTAGCCAATCTTCCGAGAGAAACGAGATTGATCATTCGTGATGATTTCAGAGGTTGATCGTGTTCTTATTGTGCATCGAAGATGATACTATAGATTGCACAGTCAATTAAGAAATAGAGTAGATTGTACTAGATAGTTAATCATTCATGAATTGGATTGTTGTACATAGTTAGATTATCATTTGATCGTATCATACTTGTGGAGCTTATAGTCTGTACAGCTTCGTTAATTATCCAAGAAGGGCAATTATAGTTGGCAGCTTGAGCCGTCGAACGAGTAGAGTTTCACGAAATTCATGAAAAATTTGAAGCTATCAATGTACATTGTGCATAGGGTTAGAGTAAACGAACGTGAAACATAGATTGATAAGAATTGAGATATTTTTCGATTAAAGATTCGAACAAATATATTTTTACATCGATTAAAGAGGTTCTGAGCCGAGAACCTTTGCGAATCTTCGAGTGCAAGGGTTTCGATCGTCAGTCTCGAGAGGGTAGGATAAACCTTGGTTCACGTCATCCGTCCTGGATTTTTGTTAGTATTATATAATAAATGATTGGCGTAGTTTAGTAGCTAGAAACGGCCGGTTTATCCTTCCCCTCGCTATAAAGCTGCTTGCGTGCACGTTCAACTCGCGACGAAAATATGAATCGATTGATAGGATCGAGCGACTCGAGCGTGCACCGATTGCGAACGATCTCGGAGATCGGTTTCCGGATCGCTCCGATATCGTTCGCGTGACGCACTGCCCCATGAAACTCGCAACTAGATTGTGGATCGTGTGCATTCACGTGCAATTCTTCGAGTAGAAATAAAAGAAATGTGAGTGAATCTTAATCGATGTACTTGTTCATTTTTTCGTCAACGATCCACAGTCTTGTTCGTACGCTTCTTTGTAACCTCCGTGCGTTGCGCTCACTTGCATACTAACACTGTCGCGACGATATTTCCACTTCTGGACCCTATGATTAATCCCTGAGTACGTGTAACAATTAGCACCGACACCCCCATACGCAGTTCCCCATAGCTTGGTGTCCGCTGGTGCACGGCGGCCGGGACCGTGTCAGGTGAAAACGCATGAAGTTTAGTTGAACGGTTTTCCTAGGTACTACCTGATCGATTAGAAGCTTGCTATTAGTAGGTTATGCCTTTCGATCCCCTATATACTCTCGTAATTCGCTGTAAATGAGCGGCCCCTTCGGGAAAGGGCGTAACCGCCGCCTCCGCCGCCGCCGGAATGGTCGCAAGACATTGTTCTTCGACGATCTTTCCGTTTCGCACCGTGTTCATCATCACTTTCTATCCTTTTCTCCTCGTGCCCTTCGCCCAACGTTTATTTCTTTTCGAATGTTTTCACGATTTTCTACGAGCAATCAGTTTACGCGCTATCTTACTCTCAGGGTCCAGAACGTAGGGAATTTCGAGCGATTTCAACACCAAAATTCGCGACGTTTCCGCGAAGATCAAAGTGTCGAGTCCGTAGGCTGAGTCAACAGAGGCTCGCGTCGCCGGTTTTCGTTCCGCGCTTCGCCGTCTTCCTCTCCGATCCTTTTCGATAATAATCGAGACTGTCTCTCGACGTGTACGCTAGAGGACGAGAGAGAAAGAGACGGAAGCGACAACTTGGTGGCGCGTGTCTTCTTCTGACTCACCCTATACATAACCCCATGCCCCAAATTTAAAAAAATAAATAAAAAATTGGAATCCCCTGAAACTTAACGATAAAACAATAACCTCGTAGGATAGCTTAGAGTGACGCAATCTTGGAGGGACGGCTGTACACGCGTGGGAGGACTCGCTCAAAAGAAATAAAAAAAGAAATGTTAGACCTAAGAGACAATGAAAAAGAGAAATTGCAAAAAAGGGAAACGTGGGGGCCGAAGCGAGAGAACTCGAATGGTTTCTCGCAACCTCGGGAGAGAATTTCACGGACCGGCAACGCAAACGACGAGAGACGGAGAGACGCAGAGAGAGAGAGAGAGAGAGAGAGAAGAACGGTCCCTCTCTCTCTCTCTCGTCAAGGATTCGACGCCATTTTGCACGCTGCACAGCGATTGAGAAGAAAGAGAGGAGCCAGAAGAGAAAACAACGTTCCGGAGGATCAACAATTTTATGGAGAAACTGCGTGCCCCATCCCCAGCTTGCGACAAATGTTCTGCTGCGGCCCCCACTTGCCCCCTAACTCGTCTAATATTATTTTCAACGAAACGCGTATCCTTTCAGGAGCGCGAACATCGTCTCGTTAGAGTCCGACCCCCTTTTGCATAGCGTTTGCGCCCCCGATACCTCGGTAGGGATCGACTAGCGAGCGGATCGATCGGACCAGCGAGAGATGATTACTCTCGACGTGTATTATACGCGCTCGTTTTCTCCGGGAAAGTGGTGTACGTCCGAGAAAAAGATAGTTTGAGAGAGAGACAGAGTGAGAGAGATAGAAAAGTAGAAAGGGAAACGAGAAAACCTTACTGTGATAAACGAACGCCTACACGAGGTGGCACGCGTGTAAGAATGAAGTATCCAGGGTATAGCCGTGAGGGAGGTTTGAGAATGGCCGACAGTAAGCGTGTAGAAAGAGAGAAAGATGAGGGAGGAGAGGGAGGGTTCGAATCGAACGGTGGACGGGATTCGAAACGGTGAAAGGGCTAGATGTGTCGCGGCTTCGCGTGTGTCTGTGTTTGTACATATAATATTGTATATAAATACATATACCTCTATATATACATACACATACATATTTATGTTTAGAGAAACCGTATTGGGAAGTCACACGTGTATTATATTTTTCGCCTTAGCAATATTTTCATTTTCTTTTTCTGAGCATCGCGCCGGTTTTCAACGACGTCTCGTTCGACGTCCGTCGGCGTCCAATCGTACGTGTACCGTATCAATTAGCGGGCTTAAACACTGGACAACAGCGATGCGAGAGTATGAGAGTATGTGGTTATTCGAAAATCATGCTCGAGACGTAGAGACGCGTCCGGATGACATCGACAGGACGACCGTCGATTCGTGTGCGAGTATGCGAGTCACGAGTGTGCATGATGATTGAGACAGATAGAGGAGAGAAAATAAGAAAACATGAAAACAGTATTTATAGCGCTTATTATCCCGCTGGAGAAATGGTGCAAGAATTTTTTGGCGAGATTGTCTGTCGCGTACGCATGTGTGAGTGAAGTGTCGATTGGCTGTTGATTGTTCCCCGGTGCAACCCCGGTTCCGCCTCGAAACTACCCCTCATGTACATAGACAGAAGCCTGTATCGGAAATTCTTGAAACCTGACAGCGATTGACTATCCCCGGCAGTCCGGGGAGCATTTTCATTAACATTTACTATTTTGTTTCCTCTTAACGCAGCGACTTCTCTAAGGCCTTTTGTCCACGGAGCATCATCGTCGTAATAATCGAATCGTACAAATACGCGTACCCTACGTGTACGCGACGCTCCGTGGACAAACGGCCTAACACTTATGATTAAGATTTAATTATTTTAAATATTCTTATTATTAATTCTATAGTCTTCGTTTTCCTTTTTTTAATTACTATTGTCATCGTCATCTTCATTTATTATTATTATAATTATTATAATTGTTGCGGTTATCGTTCTCCATTTGCGCTACACTTTTTCCTCAACCTTCAAGGTTCCCACTCTGTCAGACGCGTCCGAAACGTCCGCCGCCGTTCCCCGATCTTTCCTGAAATCTTTAAATCAGTGGAAAAGTGGCGGCGTAGATCTAGGCGAGATCCGATTTCGAGCGTCCGCATGCTGCGACAGGATCCTTCTTAGATCCTCTATCGATCTGTAGCGCAAAAACATCGCAATCGATATGCAATTGGAACTGTTCACAGGATGAATTTAATACAGTCGTCTAAAAATGTTCATTGTTTTCTTTATTTACTAGATAGTTTTAGTTTAGAAGAGTGCCCGAAAATATTTGTATCATCACTCATCGCCGAACCATCCTTCTCCAATCCTTATTATTTATATGATCTCCGAATTAATCATTTTAATCAGGGAGCTTTTAAAAGTGGAAAAAATATAGTCTAGCTCCGTGATTAAAATGATTAATTCAAAAATAAATTCTGTCACAGTCAGGAATAATTTTCAATCATTGCGGACTTTGTGTTTTTTATGGGGAACACGAATACTCGAGATACCACATTGCAAGTATTCGGAAAATAAACTTTTGCGTTGCACGCGAGTCCATCTGGATATTATTGTATAGGCTGTTAGATCGACCAGTGAATAGACGTGAAATTCAACGAAATATTTCGGTTCCGACAATTGTTTAAAGTTGTTTATGCCTTCGATCGAAGTTTCCTGTACGCGTCCGAGTCTCTAGTCCCCCGATCAAGGATCCAAGAACCGCGGAAGATCATCGCAGCACGCCGATGATGCGCCGACAAGAAATTCGCGAGGGATTGTTTGCGTGATCGCGACCGATTGATTCCGTGATCGCGATCGATCGTCGTCGAAGGAGCTCATTGTACAAATCGTTCCGATAATCCGTAACCTGCGGAGTTTATAAGTCGCCAGGTACTCTGTAACATGTACATACGTTCGCCGCGGCAAACGAGTCATCGTGGCAATTACGAATAATATATATACATATATACATATGTATATTAATTAAGAACAGTCCAAATGTGTTGATTCTTTATCTCACTACCTCACATCGAACAATCTAAACGAGAAACGAAGTAGAAAGAGAGAGAAAGAGAGAAAAAATAAAAAAAGGTAAATTCAAAAGACGTGGGTTTTCTCTTTGTGTGTTTGTTTGCATGTGATTTCTCAAATCCTTTTAAATTTTCTATGTCATCCACTGTTCTCGACTGGACCCGTCAAATATTCTTTCGAGAAGATCCGAGGAGACAGTCGTCTCTCTCTTAGCTCCCGATTTATTAGATCCTTTTTTCCAGAAGATCTCTCGGTGCCCCCGCGTTTATGGAGCCTTAAAGTCAACCGCGAGAAATACTATCCGCCGCGTAAACGTTGACGATAGGGATGAGACAACCGCGAAGAAGGCATCAATTCCGCGGAGCGAAACTGATTTCTGTTCTCTCGTACGCGTGTGTCCCTTTCCCTTGAATAGTTTCCCTCCACCCGTGTTTTCAATGGCGTCTCGTTTTTTCCTGCGTCGGCCTCTGGACGTCGCCCGTCGAAATGTCCCAATAAATATAACGTCCGGCCACGGACGAGCGGAGACATTAATTCGCGCCAATAAATATTCCCATCGTTCCGGCACATAAACCTGGCGTTTGTCATACACACGGCAGTCATTTCGGTTAAAAGGCATTCCCTCCGCCACTGAATGCAAATGCGAGTGCTCGTTGTGCGTGCACTCTCTCTCTCTCTCTCTTTCTCTCTCTCTCCCTCTCTCTCTTTCTCTTTCTCTCTTCGCGTAGGGTCTCTAAAGTGCTTTCAATTACGTGTTCCACCTAACGTCCTGGCCTCGAGAGGGCCGTTTTCCTATGTTTTGCATAACCGGGATTTTCAAGTGTTTCACGCCCCTGGAGGACGAGCGGCCTGCTTCGTCCCGTTTCGGGCTGCTCCGCGATTTTCCTCGAACCGTCACTTTCCTTTGTCCTGTATCTATGTCCACCTGAAACCACTGTAAAAGTTCGTGACCAATTTCGCGTTAATCGTGGCCAATCAAGGTTGTCAAGAATTTACTTTCTTTTCCACTAAAGCGTCATAACTGGTTCCGAAGTTTTGTAGATTGTTTGGAAGTCTAGAATGAAATTTATTCGACGAAATAACACGTTAAAATACAAGGACACGAACTGTTGCACTGACCCGACACACGTTTGCATCATCTTTTTGTCCTTGCTTTGCACGCTTCGCTGTAGAGGGTTGTAATTTTCCGCAAACAAATCGATCTCTGCATGGTATCCTGAGAAACTGTTTTTGGCTGTGTCAACGAGGATCCACACTGTTTTTGACACGTTATTTTCGTCGGATCTGGTGGTATTCTTGTTGGCACACCTGAACGGAACGCTTGCTTGCTGATAACAGGGCTGCTCGTAAGTATTTCGACACTTTTATAAATATATTATCGCCTGCTCTCCGAGCTGTGAAATTTCATAACAAGATGATTGAACCTTCTTGAGAGAGGTTCTGATAAAAGAACTTCCGACGAAGGAGGAAGACTTTAAACAGTGGATATTTTCAGGGCTAGAGTATTTCTGAATGGTTAAATAATTCTTATCGCTGTCGCGCTTAGTATTTTTATTTCCTTCTAACACGGACTAATTATTGAACTTGCGATTCTTTGTGCGATATAAAATTGCATCTGTTACAACAAGAATTTCTTTTGCTACTTGTAGAATTTTAGTTTTTACTCTCAATTGAATCTCTCCGCTCTGTAGCTACTAATTTTTCGTATCTGAAGTCCGATAATTACATTTTAAACGAACATCTAAAATCGAACGAGAACTAATGTCTCCGAGGCTCTAAAAATGATTTTCATATTTATCTGCATGGCTGGAGAGACAATTAAATCCTGAAATAATAACTTGAGAAATAAATATCCTTGCCTCCCGTCTATAATATGACAATCAAACATAGGAACAGGTTAAATCAGATTGAAAAATCGCTGTCAAACGAGGCGACGTCACGGTATCGCTCCAACACCGTTAAAAAGCATTCCGACCGCGGCGATAAGATCCGCCGATCAACCAAATGTGCAAATACCGATCCGTCAGTGTATTTATTAATGCAGGCGATGAATCAAGCCTCGCATACGCCATCGAGTCTCCAACGGTAGCATTCGTCTTGTCTCCTCGCATTTATTCCCCGTAGATTTCGATCTTCCGCGTCGAGAACAGCGAACAGGTAGAGTATATCTTGACGCAATTGATCCGAAACGTCAATCGTCTCTCGTTCCATAGGAAAGAGAGAGAGGGGGAGGGGAAAAACGAAGCGTATCTCACGGTGGCATAAAAATCACGTACTATTGCTACGTAGCTTTGAAAGTCTGATTATCGTTAATTATCCGAGGCCTTATCGCCAGTCTGCATTTATCCGAGACGATTTCTATCTGCGATATCGGGAGAAATACGGGGATCGTTGGGAAACAGTAGAGTATCGGTATCGGAAGTTCCAGTCTCTAATAATAGCAATCGTATTTATTTAGATTTCGATCTACTAGATCGAACAGACATTTTGATGGAATCGATCCGAAGTTACAATCTGATTCGGAGGTAAATAGAAGGAGAGTAAATTCATGTATCACTGTAATTATAAATCTCCTTAGATTTTTATCTTTCTGAATTGATAGGTGGAGAGTATAAAGATTATAAATTATTATAAAAAAGATTTGAATGTAGGAAAATTTGAAAAATATTTGTAAAAGATAATTTTCTATTGATAAAAATCACGTAGTATTGCACCGTGGCTCGGCAAAGTCGGACTATCGTTAATTATCCGCGGCGTTATCTGCGAGGCTGCATTTATCCGTGGCTCTATCTCCGATATCGGGAGTGAAGAGACAGAAAATACGAAGATCGCGAGAGGGATCGAGAGTAACGCGATTAATTTTCGTCGCGTGTTTTGCATACGTATATTTGCGGTCCGAGGCGCGTTATCTCGGTCGGCACGCCGGTTTTATCGGGACGATGCAATATCAAGCTATTACTCTGCGACGTGCAATAAACGCTCGATAAGGAGCACTTGTTTGTTACGGTAATGGCGATCGTTGCCGGCCAAAGAATCGCGAATCGGACCGCCCGCGATCCACCGATTCAATTAAAACCGCCTCGACTTCTTCTCGATGCAAATCGATTCGAGCCGAGACGATAGGAACGATCTCGAAACGGTGCTACCGTTACGTCGCGATCGAGGATCCACGCTGTACACGACCTCTGCTATCTACTCTCACGTAAACACAGCTGATCTTGATCAAGGTCGAGAGAGTCTCGATCGATCGGGAATTTAAACCGCGATGACAAATAGGAACGTCAATATTGGGTGTGCGCAAAAGCTTTGAATCTGATTACTAAGGATATTTATTTTAATATGGTTAAAAAGTCGGGGAGAGGCGTAACTTAGATCATTAATAATTAGAATGACGATTTCACACATTTATGACATACATGTATATGTCGTTAGGAGGTACATCAAAATATCTGTTACAATAAAGTCGGACATATTTTATTTCTATTTAAGTAATAAAGATTAAAATTATTTAAAATTTCTAAGATTTAAAATTTCAATAATATAAAATTTTTCATGATAATTTATCAATAAAGCGAACGATTTCAGTCGACGAACGATCCACGCTAAAACAATTAAAAACGAGAGAAACGTATCCAGACGAATTCTAAACGAAGTATAGAAGTAACGAAACCCACACTTCGCCAGAAAGAATTTCCCAAAAAAACAAAACGTCCCCGCGCCCCTGCTACTCTCCGCGGTCGTTCAAATCACCGGCGGCGCGGCGTCGCGCAAAAACCGCGTGCATAATCGTCGCTGATTAAACGCGATTTTTCGCGGAACGGTTGGTTCTCGCGGCTGCTCGTCCGCCGGTCGTTGAATTATGAGCGATCGTTCGAACGGAACGATTTTTGACGTGGTCGGTCCCGGCCATTGGCCAGTCCGTGGAAAAATCCGTTCGTCCGTGAACGAGCGTATAACTCTCGGGAATCGCGTGTTTCTCGCAGAAATTCATTTCCACCATAACTTTCCCGAAACCGGTGTACACATGCGTCTTTGCGACAACGTCTAAGCTCTCGTACGCCCACACGGCTCGCACCTGACTCTGTTTCTCGGCTGATTTACGCGGGCCCGGCCCGACGTGGACCGACTCAGCCCAAGCTCGGCCCGGGGGATGTTTGCGCATACATTAGCGAGGAATTTTCTACGGAGACCCAACTAGAGAGAGAGAAAGAAAGAGAGAGGCGACGCCACACGGTGGCAAACGGAACGGCATTGATAAAGCTATCTCGTGAATAGAGAGCCCCTATTGCTAACCCGTGACCGTTTAATTAATTGCCGGCCAAGAACACTCCGCCGCGTGATTAATCTCGACGCCCCCGGACGCTCCCCCCGCGGGGACCGTAACTCCTCTCCGCCGGAATAGAAAAACTCTCTAATTGAAACGTACCAACTTTCGGCCGGGAATTTTAACCAGCCGCGACGCCAGAATGCCGGACGGGCCTCTGAATCACGGACCGCGTCAGGTGAGGGCGTACCTGGACAAGATACGCAATCCCGACCTGTAATTAACGACCTGGAAAAAAATAATGTCGTCTGTACAAATTCTAGACTGTGACCAGCGTCCCCTTGAACTCCTAGAAACACTGGCAGCGTTCCAAATCCTCGACGATAAACCCATTTCTAAATGCAAACCTCCGAGTAGCTCGATTTTTCGAAGTGGATAGCATAAAATTTGCAATTCCTGTGTTTGTATTCTGGACGTAAAATATTCTAAAACATTACTTTATTAATTTATTGCACGACGAGTGCAGGAAGAGAATTCTTTCTGTAATTGATTTTTCACAGGAATTTTAAAGTGTTCCTTCGTATGGTCTTTTGTTGTCTTGGAAAGAGTCTGACGTTAAATGGTTCGGATGTGAATTGGTTGGTTAGCGGTTGGCAAGTTCTGACAGATAGGAGGAAGTGTCGATGACAGTGTTGGATTTCACCATGGAAAAAATCCCCTGACAGGTTCGCCAAGGTATCGTCGTCCCTGCTTTCTCCCTTTCCCGACTCTCCTGACTCGGCTAACCCCTGAGTAAGATAATATTCACGGCCAATTACCTAAAACGCACTCCTTATGGAGCCGAGCAGGGATATTGGCAGGCTGCCACCGTGCAATCGAGTATCCGGTGTGAAACGACCTTGTTATTAACGTTCAAGTAAGCTTTACCAGCCAATAACCCGGTCTCCCTTGGCCAAAGGATTCGCCCTGGCTCCTGATACGCGATCCCTCAGAAATACGGTTGCGGTACCATTTTTTACCGGCTGTCAATTAGCCGATTGAGATATTCTTCTTCCACTCTTCCATTTTTTTATGGAGAGAATCAGAAGACTTGGACCTCCAGAAAAATTACTGAAACAAGATCTATCAATTTTTTCACAGGATATGTTCTATGAAAAAAGAGTAAATCGATTTCAGCTTCCAGAAAAATTCTTCTATGAACGTTTGAAGGATTAGCACTAATGTTAGATACCATTTTCTACAGAGTGTACGCAAAATTGACCTTGACCTTGATTTTCAACATATGACGACATATAATTTTTATACACCCTGTATAAACAGAGTAAAGCCACTAAAAAATATTCTTCCAAGGCAATCATTCGATTTGAGCACCTGGAAGAACGCTTTTAAAAAATCTTAAAGAATACCATTTTTTCAGCAAAAGCACTGTTACCAAATGAACACCAAAAATGACAGGATATTTTGAAAATGCTGTAAGGTAACATCGACTACTGCACAACGAGGCAGTAAGTAGATATTAGCATCTAACCGAATCTCTTACCAGAACGATTTAAAAATACTTTATTAGTACCGTTGCCAGTCCCAAGGAGAAGTCCGAGCAGATTTAGCTTCGCAGAAATTGTTCCGTTAATTGCGACGCCGATTAAAAGTCTTTGCTCACTTTGTATAAGCGGCTGAATGTCCTCGCATAATTCGGGTACCAATATTTGGTCCCCCGTAGTCCCGAAAGGGCCTCTCGCCTCTTCGTCTCCCCTTTGGTTTCCGCGCCCATGGGCTCCACCATACTCGTAGCGGTCGTTTTGTCGACGGTACCCGTGTTTATGGCACGAGCAGGACAGTTATGGCAACGAACGGCCGTCATCGGGAATCCAGTTGGTCCCTCCAATTTGTTAATTGGCACGATAACGTACGCGCGATCGTATTTTTCTCGACCGGGAGAGTTCGACGGTGCGGCCGCTCTGTTTCTTTTTGCGTTTCGCGTCCGGGTAGGATTTTTAATCGGCCGCTTATTAAGTTCCTTAATCCGCGCACCGTTCGTGTCCGAGAACCGTTCGGCTCGCGACTTTTCGACACCGGGAATCGCGAATAAAATGCGTCGTCGCAAAAATTCGCCTCTCAATTGATGAGAACTCCTTTCCGCTCCTTCTTGCACCGGGAAATTATAAACCACGTACATTTCTAGGTCACCCAGCGTGGGTTAAAATTTTTCATTTTCCAGTTCTAAAATTGCTGGAGTCTTGTTGATTTTATAATTTTTTAAATTGTACATTTCTAGGTCACTCATGGGTTCAAAGTTTTCATTTTATAGTTCTAGAATTGCTTCAGTCTTGTTGATTTGATAAAGCAGAAAATAGTGAAGAATGTACAGATTGAGTAAGCAAACATTGAATTCTCCTAAGGGAGAATTTTTAGTTGCCAAAGGGGGTTGGTAGCCAACAGGGGGGTGAGTCAGGGAGTTCTCTCAAGACACGATCGTCGCAGACTGGTTCCGACTAGCTTGCGGGGTCAGTTTATCGCAAACAAATGGGTTACGCTTGTTCGACGCCGTATTTCACCAGAATTTATTGTTTATTATTCCGCAAGCCCCGTAGGAATGATATAGGGCCGTGTTTGCCCAGAGTAGCGTTAATGTCGTTAATAGCACCACCGGTTCGACTGCTAACCACCGGGATCGCGGCACCCGATACACACGGGGGACAAAACCTCTTCGAGACGAGTTTCTCTCCTCTCTCCCTCTCTCTCCATCCTGTTGAGCCTCGCCAGGACTACCTCTTGCTCGGTCGGTTTTATTCTTGGATCGTCCCTGGTGAAATTAACCACGACCGAATCCCGCTGCCCCCGAAAATTACGCCGTTCCCTTGGTATTTATTGCCTCCTCGCGAGAACGTTGACCCATTTCCTGGGCCCAGGGCCCCTCGCTCGATCATTCCCACTTTGGACGATTGCTCGGAGAACCGCTAGTTGCACTCCAGACATTTGTTCCTCGTTTTTTTACCACTTGATGACCGATTACGTACTCAACAATTTTAGTTATCGCAACAGAATACAGTAAACTCCCGTTATACAACGCGATTACGAAATTGTTTGAAAGTATAATTCACTGTCACATACAGTGGTGCACCCACGATTTAATCTTAGCGTGGGGACGAGTTGAACAAAATGACCCTTTTTTAGCAAAAATATCTGTCAACGGTAGCCACACATATTTACTTATATGGGTTGGGAACAAGGGAAAAGTTGTTGAAAATGTTTAGTTTTACATATGTATAACATATCCAAAAATCATCGAAATCGGAGGGGAAGCAGCTATTTTACGGTTTGGCTAATTTTTCAGTGTTTTCTTTCCTTTTTCTTGGAGGGGGACTTGACCCCCTACCCCCTTCCCACTGGGTGCGCCACTGGTCACATAAACGATATATCGTTTTAAACAGTTTCTCGATGTTTCTTGTTTTACGGAAGTTTACCGTAACAAAATTTTCTTTCTCGTCGAAAGAAATGAATGACGTCGATTTAAAATAAACTCTGTGTCCGAGCCAATATTTTATGAGGGTTGATGAGAGAGAGACGCCGGAAGAAATAGATTAAGATCGTCGTTCTAGAAGTACAAACGGTGCAGTAACTCAGGATTTCTAGTAGTTAGCGTCCTGTTTGCCTTCTTCTGATCGCATTGCGTCGGAAGACCCTCGTCACCCCCATCTGCCACACGCCGATCAGTTAAACCGAACGATCTTGACGCGAACATGTTCCCGATGCGGGACAATGTTGGTACGGTAAACATCCCGGTGAACCCTTTTCCAAGGGCCTGTCACTTTTCCGATTGACCCTTCACCCGTTCAACTATCAAGAGACACATCATGGAGGTCCGATGGATTAGTAATGGAAACATTCGGATTTCCAATTTGACGAGTACATACATTACAATTTAAAATCGACGAGAAGATTTCTACAATCTTGTTGCATACTACGCACAAGTGATATTAGAGTCGACAGAAAAGACGCAGCGGAAATCGTCCGGAAATAATGGTTGTTATCGCTGAGGTAATTAATCTAATTAGAAATTCATAGAATTCGAAGCTATCAAATGGCAGGAAAAAATATTTAAATGACAATAAATAAATGTAGGATTTAAGTCGTCAATAGAATAACACGTCCGCGTAAATACACACAATTTAACGTTTAATTTCAAATATAATAGATACAATTAATAAAATTGTCTCGTTTAAATCTCCGTTTAAGATTAAACACGTCTTTTAGATTAAAAACGAAAACACATTAATAAATAACAAATATCGAATCGTCGCGTCGTTACAGTTACTAGCGACGTGACATTCGATAAAATTCTCGCCACTCGAAGATGACTTCTCCCTACATAAAAGTTGAAGAGGATAAGATGAAGTACAGGTTCAGGGAAATATTTACAGCGTGGGTGGACGTAGCATGTAATTATTTAATTGAATCTTTCGAGACATTGAAACACGAGAATATTTCATTGTGGCGTTTTTACCGCTTGGTGACCGATTACGTACTCAACGATTTCAGTTATCGCAACAAAATACAGTAACCTCCCGTAACAACGCGATCATAAAATTGTTTGAAAGTATAATTCACGTAAACGATACATCTTTTTAAACAGTTACTTGATCGCGTTATACGGAAGTTTACCGTAACAAAATGTTCTTTCGCGTCGAAAGCAATTAATGACGTTGTTTAAAATAAACTCTGTGTCCGAGCCGATATTGTACTAGGGTTGATGAGAGAGAGAAAGAGAGAGAGAGAGATGCCGGAGGAGCACGGTCGACACGGATCAGGAATTACGAAACACGTTCGATTAGCGACAATCGTTCTTTCCGACTAGCAAAACAACAACGAAGTGGCGTCCTTTCGAGCGAGCCGGACAAAGGAAAAGCGAAAAACCTGCCGGATAAGGGAGAACGAGAGGTAGACAGTGTCGGGGTCGGTCATAAATCGTGAAGGTGGCTCCCGGTGGCAAGCGTGGGCTTGCTATCTCCCCTCGTTGGCTCCGTTTCCACACCCCAGACGTGCGTTATTGCGCTAATAAAGCACTTAACAATTATTTTCCGGCCGGTGATTTTTCAGCCGGGCCGCGGGCAGCCACTGATAAACCGGTGTCCCGGCCGATAACCCGGACCTCGGGCCGAACGGAACGACACGAGTCCGGTGGCCGTACACGCTGTCCTTCTCGAATTATCGTCCCGAAACGAAAACAGGAGAGAGAGCTGGTGCTCTTGCGGTGCTGTGCTTGCTTGCTTGCTTCCTTGCCAATCTTCGCGCCGCGGTAGTCCGCCGCGATCGCCAACCCCCTAATGCTCGATTCGCATGTGAGCGTCGCGACCGGCCGACGAATCGCAGCCGGGGCCGATCTGTCCGCCGGTTAATTGGACGCGATCGCAATCGGCCGGCCGCGATTTGTCTTAATTTCGGTGGCGACCGGTCGGGAGCCCCTCCGGTGCGCCCTTATCGGGCAGCCGGCTCAACCAGCGACCCCCTATCGGACCTGCACATCGTCGTCGGGGAAGATCGTCGAGCCGATTGCGATTTCGGTGCTGGTCGACGCTAATTTCGACGCTGAATGGCCCCGTAAGCGATATAATGACGTCGTCTTAATTATTCCCGACCAGCCAACCCCCGCCAACCCTCTCCTAGACATTGTTCCGATTCCGGTTGGTCCTCGGATCGATGGATCGCGATGGGATCGAGGACGAATAGGAGCTCGCGGCTTTGTCGCGACCCTCGAATTTCAACCTCTTGCGGTACCCCGAAGACTTGACAGTGTTAGTAAACAATTCTGATTCCAACTCAAACCTGACAGCGAGCGTAGAAACAGTCTTCATCTACGTTCGCGCAACTGCCTCACGAGTTGCGTTAGAACGCCTCACACGCCCTGTCTTTCGGGAATGAAATATAGATCCTCATTTTCTTGGTGGTTTTTTTTTTTTTGAACATCATATGGGAAAGTTGATTTCTGGAGCAATTAGGAAACCGTCTGGGAACGGTTTGATTGCCTGTTCGACTGTGTAATGGGAGCGTTAACTAACTATACAAAGTAATGTCAGCGACGAGAGGCCGAGTCACGGTTTACTGCGATTTTTCCCGGTAACTGTTTTCGCGTGCGGCTTTGCCATTAATCCGACCACCGGGAATTGGTACTAAGTTGATGCTTACTAATTTCCATCGAGTTGCCCGATGTAATTTAACGAGTTCCTGGCGTGTCTTAATTACGAGGGAGTCTAATCATCGCGTCGGCGCACGCCGCCGCGGCCGCGCCGCTCGGAAATTCACGCTGAAATCACGCTGAAATCACGCCTACGCTTCGCGGAACGAGATTCCACCCGATCGATGATAATTACACCTTCCCGCCTCGTTTGAATAATACACCTTTTTCTGTGATCGCGCGCGAAACCCGAAATCAGCCGCACGCCGACCGTAAACAATTCCGATTCGCTGCTGGCTGCTCTCACGGCTGTAACAAAAATATTCACGAGACGCGAAAGTTACAGTATTATTCTGCTGGAATGATTGCTGGATCATTTATTGTACTAGGAGCGTGGAATCGTTGTAGGGAAAGCATGTTTAAACCGATAATCGCGTTGATGACGTTGACAGCTTGTTTTCCGTATCAACAGAATAAAGTTGATGTTCTTGGCGCATCGGTTCGTTCAATTTAATTGAAAACAATTTTGCAATATATTAATTTCGACGTTTCGGTCTTGGTTCAAACTCATTTCAAGAAAATACTGATTTTGTCTGTGAATTATTAAAAAACAAAAGGTAATGTGCTCTCTCTGTTGATGAGAACACATTTAAAACAATTTTGGAAATATGTTAACATACTTGCTTAATGAAATAACGTTAAGAATATCGGAGAAAATAGTGGTCAGAAAAAAAGTTAACACGCTTACGGTGAGGCAAATTTGTGCCATTTTATCATAGTAAAAATCTCTCTTCCCGTGCGAGGTACCAAATAATTATAAAAGCTATATTTTAGCTAATATGTTTCCAAATACCATCCAGTTTTATTCAATCAAAGTCTGTCATTCTTCCTAAATCTGTCAATATACAAGATGATCTGTTTACAGTTTACAGTTTCAATTTACAGTAGCTACAGGTCCAGCAATTCGCAAGAAATTTTACGATAGATATTATCTTCGAAGCGGCCTGTTTGAAAATTTATAGCTGTAAACCGGTGCCCAGTACGAAAGAGGAAAAATGATCGTTTACAAAAGTGTTAATTCGCGCGAGACCCATTCCCACGAAGAGCGAGGCTCTCGCCAGAGGCTTGGTACATTTCGTGGGCCGAACCGAGACTGTCATCGTATTTAATTAAAATGTCACACGCGTGATAAATGTCGCGTGTGTCGCCGGCGAAAAGAAATCCTCGCGGCCTCCTTCTGCCTTGTCCCTCTCTCGCCGAGGGAGCCGCTCGCGCGCGAGAATAATAAATGAAATTCGCTATCCTCGTGACACCTATGCCGCGTGCGTTGAAAAAGACGCGCGGACCCGGAGACGGCCGCGAGGGCGGAAATTAGCGGGACACGCATTTATCTCCGGGACGTTTCGTCCGAGGTTACGTAACACCGTAATTTTTCAATATTCCTGGTCCTTGGCTCCGTCTTTTCATCGTCCACTTTGTCACGCGGCGATCTCCGCCCGGACAAAGGGCTTAAAATCACTTTGAGACGCCGTGGAAATCTATCCCTCATCATTTTTAACATCATCATCTCGAAACGTATCTCTGAAACATAATTAAAGTGATATAAACACGGTTTCAGCATCTTTAGACCGTGATCCTCTGTGTGAACCAAAAATTTGTTAGAATAATGTTTTTCTTTTCAAACAAAAATTCTTTTTGTGTATGTCCCTTCTTTCTTATTAGACGAGTAGTCTTGTATCTTTCTCGTTTTTTTTTTAATTATATAGAAAAGGTCTGCGTACTCCAATTTTGATGAAATTTTAATATGTTATAGATTTCGACATTTTGAACAACTTTTTCCTTTTCCAATATAGGAGGGTCGCTGTTAGTTTTCGAGATATTTGCAAAAAACTATCGTAATACTGTATTGAATTTTGCAGCTTACGTTGCCGCGGAGCATGCAGGAATACAAAAAATTCAATACAGTATTTGCGATAGTTTTTTGCAAATATCTCAAAAACTAAAAACAACCCCCTATATTGGAACAGGAAAAAGTCGTTCAAAATGTTGAAATCTATAACATATTAAGATTTAATCAAAATCGGAGTACGCAGACCTTTTCTATATAATTTCCGTATTTTTTTTTGTAAACACTTATGTAAAAAGGCTCCAGTCCATCTATAATAAATAATAATAATAATACATATTTTATCCTGTGATAAATAAGATGTTACTCATAAATAAAATCTGCTGCGTATTTTATCCTGTCCACAGCATAAAATAACACTGAAGTCGATTCCAGTGATTTGACACTCTGAAATCATTCTATAAATTAATCCTCCGTCCAGTTCGCCTCCAATTCTCGTTTCCAAGTGCATCGACATCGTTAAACTAAATAAACAAACGAACGGCCGAACGATTCCATTGAACCGCCAGTCTGATAGGATGTGTCGAAACGAATTTGACGTTCCGACGTTTAATTTTAGCGTCGTGACGCGAGCACGGACGCCGCGTCACTAGCAGATTAGAATGTATCGCGCAAGGTCGGATTCTGTTTGTACACAGAGGATCGATAGATCCCGGCCGTGAATCCTTGCCGCGAGTGGTTCTCGCGTCGCGCGTTGCGTCTCTCGAAATCCTGCGGAGAGTCTCTCGAATTCGAATTCCGTCTGCGTTGCTCTCTCGAGGATGGAAAGAACTCACCGGGGGAAACGTGTAGACGTACGCGTCGGTGCGTTCGATGCATATTTATCGGCGGGCTCTTATGCAATTTAGCATATTCGAGGCGTTATCGGCCGGTTTCACGGCGCGGCAACTCCTCCGCCGCTTCTCCGCCGCGTCGCGAATGTTAACCGCGGTTAACCGTGATCGTTCGTGACGTTTGTTGCGCTGAAATCGGCTCTCTCGTCAGGGTTAAAGACTTCTGAATATTTGTCGAGCCAGTAGAGCAACGATAATTGGCAGCCTCCGCTTCCCCGCTATGCCGTCTATCGGCAGCCAGCCTGGATAATTTATGGCTGCTTCGAGGAAACTTCTCAGCAACTCTGTGCGCAGCACTCCGCAATAACACGTTTCGCCTCTTTCGATTACAGGGAATCAAAAGTGCAAGCTATAAAAATTCAAACAGCCCCCCAACACACTCGAGAGACAGTTGCCGTGGACATTGATTGGTGATTTAGCGGGAAATGAATTTAGAGTTTTCATGAAAGACGTTCCTCGTTGATCGTTACTCGCTACTGGAAGCGTTCACCGCGTCACTCGAATATTGAGAACATATCTTATCTCCTTCTAATGCCACTAGGAAAACACTATCGCATGATGGCTCGCTCGTAATTCAGTGGCTATTGTTCATCCAGCTGTGAAATCAATTTCTGATCATCGATCAAGCCACAATGAAATATTCTCGTGTTTCAATGTCTTGAAAGATTCGATTAAATAATTACATGCTACGTCCACCCATGAAGCAAATATTTCCCTGAACCTGCACAATTCATCATCTTATTCTCTTCAACTTTTATGTAGGGAGAAGACATCTTTGAGATGCGAGAATTTCATTGAATGTCACGTCGTCAGCAAATGTAATGACGCGACGATACGATATTTGTTATTTATTGATTTATTTGCGTTTTTCACATTTTGTAATATGCGTTTTTTTGATTATTCTGGTTCGACGTGTTGAAAAGTAAAGACGTGTTTAATCTTAAACGGAGATTTAAATGAGACAATTTTATTAATTATATCTGTTATATTTGGAATTAAACGTTAAATTGTTTGTGTTTACGCGCGGATGTGTTATTCTATTGACGACTTAAATCCTACATTTATTTATTGTCATTTAAATATTTTTTCCTGCCATTTGATAGCTTCGACTTCTATCAATTTCTAATTAGATTAATTGTGTCAGCGATAACAACCATTATTTCCGAGAGTGGCATTCTTGGATATTGCAATTATATTCAATTTAAAGCTGTCTCGAACCCGATATTTTATTCACCTGTTGTAACGTCCACCCATGTTGTAAATATTTCCCTAAACCTGTAAAATTCAGTACGACGAGTTAATTCGTTCGCTTAATGTCTTGACAAGTTTAATTCCTCGTTAAATTTCTCGAAAATGCAATTTGCAGGAGGATCCTTCTGTCCACCCATGCAATAAATATTCCCAGCAACCAGGAAATCTAAGAACAATAATGTCGATGTAATGTTCTTCCTTGTGGACCGAGCAGAGAGTGTCGGAATCGAAGCGTTCGCTGGGCGGAATGCACGCGGAATCATTCTCGTTCAACGGACGTTCTGTCGGGGTGCATGCGATCCGTTCTAACGTAATTCACGTGCAGTGTGCAGCGGCGGCCGATGCCTGATGAATGACTCGGCAATTATATTCTCATCGGCTCTCAGCGAGCAATGTTGCCGTTAAACCGAGGGCCGCGTGTGCACAGCCAAGCTAGAAACGCGCGCAGCGCCGTCGAGACCCTCGTAAATTATTCGCATAATTGATTCCGCGCGCGATTTCTGCTCGGAACATTGATGGTTAATTAAAGTCAGCGCCTCGGGACGCCACCGACGCCGCTGAGAGCCACCCCCTCGAAACACTCGCGAAACCTTTTTCAAACGGACGTGCAACAATTTTCGTACTTTCAGCGAAAATGAAAAACCCTGGAGGACTTTGATGCCGAAGTTTCGAGACCATTCAGATTCTGCGCGTGATACGTTGTAATATCTACTCTGTTATGGTTCTTTAGGCCCTAATTACCCGGAGGAATCCTTATTTTGTCGGACATATCACGCCTGCATTATTTCGAGATTCAACCATTCGAGAGTCATTTTCGTGAGAACACTATTTCTGCTTTTATGCCAGCTGGAAAATGTTTAATGCACCGGGGAATATTTATGTTAGCGGATGTAGGAGACTGTGAAGTGGATTATTACACATTTAAAGCTAGGGAATCTGTGTATCAACGTAAAAAAGGAGTTTCTGCAATTTTTCTCGTGAAATAATGTTATTTACAATTGTTACCAAATAATTCGTGATAGTAGAACTTTGCGTACGGATTCGCCGTTAAGCTTTATTTCGATTATTCACTTTGTAAGGAAAAAGCCAAGCCGTTATAAGGAAAAGTCGTTTTTAATTGTAAAGAACCATAAATTCTGTCACAAATAGACATTTTTAACTCATATGAGGGGGCACAGCATTGTGCAGTCAAATGATCCCTTGTACAGCTCAAAATATGCTCGTATAAGGTAAAAAAATGACAGCCCGCAAACCCATGTTTCAATACAAAATCTAGTAAGATTCTATTTACTTTCTAGTTATGTCACGTGGTGTCCCTTGCCTTTTAACACGCACACATACAATACACACATACATCATCCGTACTTTAACCCTATAACTTGTTCGATCCTCGTTCGCCACTTTCCTCGCCAAAATAGCAATTTTCGACAGCGATTTCAGATGAAAAATTCTTGGTCGCTGCTTTCCGACCATGTAGTTAATATATCTGGGGTGCGCACACTCGTCTTGTGCGTCGCAGAAAATGTTTTTCTCGTGGTTCACCGAAACAGATAAGAGATAGCTGACGTACGGCGTCGAAAATCGGCAATCGACCTCGGCGAGCCTCTCCTCTCCTCGATCGAGGTATCGCTCAGAATTTACCCAAAACACTCTGGTAATATCGATTACGGTTCTCGAAGCTCCGTTATTTTCACTTCGTTGTTCGTACCGGTTCCACTTGATGTACAATTAAAATCGCATTGTACTCGGAATATTACCTATTAAATAATCAACATCGTATTCCGAATAATAAACAGAGCACGAAAAACACGAGGCTGGTTTTATTTATTTATCTCTGTCGAAGATCGCGTCTCCTCTACAATGATTTTGTAAAACAGAGTACAACGGATATAATAGTTGCAGGTATTAAATCCGGAAATTTGAAGCGAGAATTTTACAGAAACGGAGAAACAATGGAGAAATTTCTTCTTTGTGATTCAGTTTAATGTTCGCGTAACAGTTTCAGACAGTTCGGAGTGGTTCGAAGCCGAAAAACTGGGCTCTATCGGTCCGTGGTTAATGCAGGAGGCATAGTGATCGTTGGAGTTTGGGGGCACGGCGTTCGCCGGTCCGTAATTAAAACTCGATGATCGATAAATCGGCCGAAAACACGCGGCCGCGATACGGGCCGCGTTAAACCGGCCACCGGCCGCGATAACGTAATTAATTCGCGCGTGCTGCGAATCGCGAAACGCTGCCGCCGATAACGGGCTATTTTTCTTTCGCAGAATCTCTCTGCGCGAGAGCGGGATGCGCCTCTCTCTCTCTCTCTTTACTCTCTTGTTTCTCCTCTCCTGGGTCTCTCCCGCGGCGCGAAATCGTTTTCGAACAGGAGATACGATCGCCCGGAGGGAAACGGGACCGGGTAGGAATGAAAACGGACAGCTCACAATTAGTAGAAAGCCCTCGGACCGGTAATTAATGAGGCGACCGTGCGACCGCTCGAATCTTAATTATTTATCGCCTGCTCGTTGATTAATCGCAGTCGCGGCGCGATGTATCGGTCCGAGCGACGTCCACGGTGACAAATTATGCCATTTCTTTTCGCCTGTCCCGTTCTTTGGCCTCTGTCCCGCTCACGTCCCATCGTTCTTCCACAACGTTCCTTTCGAAACGGACACTTTTGTCGCGCGGCGAGTTTCGTCATCCAGGAAGACTCAATGGACGTCCCCCCCTCCGACGGATGTTTCAGAACGATATCTTTGTCCACGAGACGTCCAACAATTGCTCTCCCCCGTTACACCGTTGATAAAACCATCGTCGGCCTCGAGGAAGTCACTCGTGTGTCACCGTGGAAATTGACGGCGAATCGAACAGAATCGTTTCGAAATCGCGACACCAGCAGGCAGCTCGAGATATGGCACCTGGTCGATCGTTTCGCGGAAACCGTGGCCTACTGCACCGGCTATGCGACTCCTTATCAGCTCCCAAGTGTTAACATTTACGCCGCGATAACGCCGCGTTGGCACAGTTGCCGCGAACGTAATTAAGACATCGCTGGTTTGCTACCCCAACCCGTTCTTGGTATAAACAGTCGCGAATGACGACTGTTCCGTGTCGATGATACGCGAAACGGTTCAATGACACTCTGGTCAGGTGTTTTGGAAGTATATCTGAATCCCTGAGTCGATTTATCGATCGTCAATACAGTATTTTATCCATAAATGTCCCAAAAGTCTGGCCAGTAAATGTCCCAGATCTTTTCATGACACCATGCGGCTCGGATATATCGATGAGTCCGCCTAATCAGAATTTCCAACTTCTTTATTTTCCATTATTTTTTGATGGGACTTCGATGACCATATTTGTGGCATTTTTCTAATAAAAATCATACCAAATATGATATAATTCCGATGATATTTACTTGTGTAATAGACAATTAAAGTTTCTGGCGCAAGGAAGGACAATCGTCGGCGAGCCTTTCTTTCCCATGCGGTATCCTTCCTCGCGCCCGACACTTTAACCGTTTATTACACAAGTAAATATCATCGGAATTATATCATATTTGCTATGATTTTTATCAGAAAAATGCCATAAATATGGCCATCGAAGTCCCATAAAAAATAATAAAAAATGAGGAAGTTGGAAATTTGGATTAGCTATGTTTACATTTCTTGGCAGACCCGTGCTGGGGACTTATATGGATAAAATACTGTACTTTGTTCGAGCGAGGATATACTTTCGTTGATTCGAACGGATTTGTTCATGATGGTTCAGTACCCATCTTTCGTTAAAAAGAGTCTACCACAGGTCTTTAATTATGGTTCGTAACGAGTCCATGGATCACTGGGGAAAAGAAGGGAGTGTCCAAGATGTACGCAGCCTGAGCAAATACAAAATCTAAGCGCGCGAGGAGGAGGCAATCAATTAAAAATCCAGGACAGGGGTAAAATTACAGAGAGAATTAACCGTGGAAGACGAGTTAACTCGTCACAGTGTTCGGCCCCGGCACTCGATGACTCGCCGGTTCCCTATTCATCGAATAATCGCCACGTTCCACTATATCACAATGCCTGTATCAATTTAAGTTACATAGTATTCAAATTCGTGACGGGAATGACCGTGTCGAATTAATTTCCATCGTTTCCGATTACACCAACAATAGCAATTCCACTGTGGGGGAAAAAAATCATCTATTTAATCATTTAACAATTTCAAACGGCCGCGGGAACGTTCGTGGATCCTCGACAGTACTTCTGTGGACGGGTCGAGCACGATCTTTGAGGATAATCAATAGTTTGTGATGATTAAAAAATAAACTTGTATCTCTTAGGATGCGTCGAAACGAATAGCGTCAAAAACTGGCACACAATTCGTTCTCTCTATTCGTTCTTCGATCTCCCCTTTGTGACTGTGCTCTCTTTTTTTCGAGTGCGGGTGCTCGGGAGAAAGAGCAGCGGGGGCGAGAGAAAAATAGAGAGAAATACTTTTCATCGTATTCGACACAATCGGGGCTCACGGAGAAAAGGAGAAAGAGAAAGGGAGCTCTCTCACCTACCCCCTCGTCGGTGGGTAGCTCGGGATTCGATAAACTCGAATGACGGGCTCGAGCTCACCTAATTACGCGATAAATGCGTGACTGCTCGCGCTGGATGCGCGCGGGAGGTGTCGCTGCTAATTACTAATTACTCATTAGAGTACGTGGGCGCGAGATCCACCCCCGGGGGCCGACTCGGTCGAACGCGAATGGGGAAAAAAGAGAACCGCGCATTATCTCGGCGTCGAGAGACCGTCGGCTCGCGATTAATGGAAAAAAGTGCGAATGAGAAATAGAGAGAGAGAGTACCGTGGACGTAGGAACTCGTCGGCGTGTGACGGCGGCGCAGCCTGCACCGCGACTGCACCGCCGTTGCACCGAGGGCTGCACGCCACTGTAATTTTTTGTAATTATTTTATGGTAATGAGGCTAATTAAAAGGTAGAATGCCTCGAGGGGCTTCCAGGCTCGGAAAAGTAGCGTGAATTACGCGCGAATATATATTGTGCGGGCGCGAGATGCCTCGCCGTTCGCCTTTTGTCACCTGCGCGGAGGCGGAAAGCCGAGCAGAGGGTGCGCGAAACTCCGGTTCGCCGATTCCGTGGGTCCCCTTTGTTCCCTGCGAATCGATTCGCATGATTCTTGCCTCTACACCGCGCCGCGCGAACCCTCCGGGGTCACGATCGAACTGGGACCCCTCGCCACCTTATTCTTAACATTCCGTCGATCGTGAAGATGTTGATACATTCTGTATCTTCAAAAAATCAAAAATACTATCCTTCAATTCTTATCAGAGAACTTCTACAGTGTAACTACTCGATTAACATGATTAATACCGTCAGGGTGATTATAATTCGTAAAAGCATAGAAAACTCCCTGAATGTAGTCTACCACCGCTGTAACATCCAGGAGTATCAAAACGTAAGCTTTCGGTAGCTGACTTCTTCATCCCTCGAAAACTGCAATCGCTTATCACGACGATCCAGCGAGCGTTGTCAGTGGCACGTCTTCGGGACTTCCCACGGCGTTATCAGGTCGGTCGTCGGCATGACGTCACGAGGAGTAACAATCGCGGGCGTCGAGGCGCGTCGAACCGTCGCGCTTTGAAGCTCGTCGCAGCTTGCTCATTACACGTCCCAATACTCGACGTAACGGGCACTCCTGTTCCTCTCGAGCGTCACCGCGCGAGCGTCGACGATGGTCCTTCTTCCCTGGAAAGTGGCAAGGACGTCCGAAACGCCATTTTATAATTACAATCTAGCGACGTCGTCGTCGCAATTATTCGGCCTGGGCCGAGGCGCGCAACAGAAACAACCCCGTTGCATCGTGTTCCCCGAAGAATCCTCCAGAGGGAACGAGCCGACGGGAGAAAAGACGGGAGAAAAAGAGAGAGAGAAATAAAGGGCGCTGCGTCGTCGTCGTGCTCGCGGAACCGAGCGAGGACGAGCGACGCGCTCCCGACTCGCGTACTAATTACTTAAACTCGCAATTAAGTGCACCCTCGCGGCGCCGGAGAAAGGATTCGCGGGAGCGTGATTCGCACCTTCCCCCGTCTTTTTTGCACTTCTCTCTCCCTCACCTCTCTCTCTCCTCCGCCCTCCGTAGCCTCGTAGCCGTTCACACAGAGAGTCGGTACTCTCCTACTCCTTTTCGTTCTCCCAGCTCTTTTCTGTTTCCCCTCTATTCCCACCATTCGCCTTTACACGTTCGCTCATACGTGCACAGGTGCGCGCCGAGATTTTCCTTCCCTTTCTTCCGACTTTATTTCTTTCTCTCCGCACTACACCCTCGTCACCAGCTCAGAGAGACTCTCTCCTCTCTCTCTCTCTCTCTCTCCTCTCTCTTCCTTTGAGGGGCTGTTCTCGCGCCAGCTACACACCACTGTTAGAGTTTCATTTTCCACCGGCAGTGTGTGTATGCCAGGCTCGTCCTGTGCACCCCGGGCCTTTGACGACGGACCTACGCCCCGTGCTCCTCTGCGATGCACTCTGTTACGCGAGTCCCTTTGATTCGCTAAATTTGGGACATGTCCCGCAGATCCCCGGGAAAATGGAACGACCCTCGAACCCGATCAATTAGACGCCTCGAATGAAATTCAAGGCAGAGATCTGCTCGATTCCTGATATGGTCTAACCTGGCAAGTTTCGTTCTACGGAACTTACTGATCTAGAATCTTCCAAAAATTTACACATGCAGCAAACCCATGGAAATGCACGCTCCGCTCGTCAGAAAACAGATTCAGACTGAGAAAATTACTTTATAATTGCATTTATTATATAATGAATTACTTCCTTAATTATCGGGTTGGCTTATTAGTAGACTGTGAATTTTATGTATTTCCATTAAGAATATAATCAGGTGAGATATAAAGTTGCAAAAAGATCGACAAGATGGAAAGAATGCAAGTGCATCGATCGCCAATAGACTGCGGATCTTTTTTCAGAATCAAAATTATTTGCGTTAATTACAAGCCATGAGAAACGAAGAGGAATTTGTTTCTCATTTCAGTGGTCTTACCGAGTAGCAAATTATTACGCATTGCTATTACAAGTTTTTCCAAGAATAATACTGCACCAGACGGAATCTGAAAAATCTACTTGCATAGATACCAAGCAAAATGCATAGATACCAATCTATTAAAAAGTTCTCAGTTTGTTGACTTTCAGAAAATCATGGAGTAATTTGTAAATGTTAATTGCGTGTCAGCGAGTGGTTTTCAGTAGCGCGGTAGGTTTAGCTCAGACGGACGTTTCTACCTGCAACGTTTCGCGAAACGTGTGCACCGTTATCGCGGATGATCGTTCTCCGGCGTGGCATCTCTCCGGTGCATCGGATGCACCGTGGCGTCTGCGCACTCGCAGCACGGTGCGCTAACAATCCCTAGCACGTGAACACACGTACGAATGCGTGGCCACGCATGCGTTTCGCTGGACCCGCTCCAATCCGGACCGATGCGACGACGCGACGGGCTAGAGACGGAAGAAAAATGGCTCTCGTTCGTCGAATCACCGTGTATCGACTCTTGCACCAGTTGCGAGATGCCCGAGAATTTCCACTGTATCCCCCGGCACTCCGGAGAGCGCATACTGCAATGTGCATTCCTGAACTCGTGTCGCACAACATTTACCTTATCCACAGAAGCGATTAATAAATTGCAGCATTGATAAATTGATATTCGATGGCACCAATTTTCTAACCATCATTTTTAATCCTTCTCAGAAAATTTAATTTTTCTGATTCTCGTTTCTCCTTCTGGTGCAATCGTTCTTGGGAATCCTATCGAGAATAATTCAATCTTGCAGACTCGCAGGAAATTGAAATAGAAAGACTAACATTGCTAAATTTCCCAACGTACAATTTGTCTCGCAAGGGAAGTCACGGTTGATGGGTCACGGATTTTTCTGAAACTTGCAGTATTTGAAGATGTCTTCTCGAAATGTAATTTAGCAAAGCATTAGCGCGCGCTTCTCAAGATTTTGCGAGAAGCTTTTCAGTAGCTTACGAGTAAGACAATGATCACAGTACGTGGTATTGTTTTTCTATAATTCTTAAAGCTATTTTATTAAGCAAATAAGTTGACATATATATATTTCAGAAATTGTTTTAAATGTGTTCTCACCAACAAAATATCACTTTTTGTGTTTTTCAATAATTCACAGACACGATCACTATTTTCTTGAAAAGGTTCTAAACGTCGAAATTAATATATTTCAAAATTGCTTTCAATTAAATTGATCGAACCAGTGCACCAAGAACATCAACTTTGTTCAATGACAATGTACATTCTCATATTAATTTTGTAAATATGGAATAAAATTAAACAGTGGAAAATTCAAGGGGGGCCAGGATTCAAGGGATGAAAACGGGAACAAGGTGTCGAACCTGGAGCAGGTGACCGAGCCATCGATTCTCGAATCGATGGAATTTCGATGATTTGAGACTCAGGCTCGGTTCAGAGTATTTCATAGCCGCGGACAAGTTCCGGTCCCTTTCTCGGCCATTGCCGTTACCAGAGAGACCGAGCATCGAACGGATCTCGTTCGCGTCGCGCCGCTCAAAAATACACGACGGGAAATCTATTTGCTAGCTAGTCGACGGTGCATTGTCCGCGGATCTAACCGAAACCTGCATGGGTTCGAGGCTCGTCAGGCAGTGAATATTTGCGATACGCAACCCCTGCGAGGGTGGCTCTTGTGCTACCACTCGATAAAACATGCTCCTTCAACGAGAAAATGCTGTGGAAAACGCTGTATATAATTTTTCCACATTCCTCAATCAACTTGACAAATCGTGCATAAAATTTCTGTTCATTAGGGGGTTGGAAAGGGAAGCAAGAATTGGCAAAGCGGAGCACAGTGTGCAAAGCACTTGAGGATTCGTTTATGGGGGTGAGAGGTCCTCGGGGGTTCCATATTTAGTTTCTGTGAGCCCCTCTTGTTAAAATTATTACTCTTGTACACTAATTTTCTTCATTTTATTCTCCTCAACTTTTATTCATTGTCATTTAAATATTTTTTCCTGCTTCTATGTTTATTTCTAATTAGATTAATTGTCTCAGCGATAACAACCCTTATTTCTGAGAGTAGCATTCTTAGATATTGCAATTATATTCAATTTAATGCTGTCTCGAGCCCGGTATTTATTCGTCTGTTGTAACAGTGTGTATTTCCACTTTCAACTTATGTAAACGTTATTCTATTCTTTATCAGTCGGGAGATTGTTATCGTTACTACTTCTTGGGAGGAGAGAGGATCGAGGAAGAACGAAAGTCAGAGAGCATCGGGCACAGAAAAGAAACTAAAGGGGGGTGATTCAGCGAGAAGTTCGCCGTTATTAAACCCCGGGCACAATGTATATTCACCGATTCGCGATTATATCGCGACAAGCGTTCGTCTCTCGCCCGCACTCGCAATTTATGCCCGGATCCTCTTTTGCCTGGGTAAATGATCCATGCGCGTCACGCGTAATTGTAAACGTTCCCCTTCGTCGAAGACATCTCGTTCCCAGTCCTCGGTCATTGGGGAGGGGGTGGCGATGGAAAACGTCGACGTTATTAACTCCCTGTGTTCTCATCGATTCTCCCTCTCTCTCTCTCTTTCTTTCTCTCGACAGAGAAAGAAAAAAATCGTCGGGGGAAAAGTAGACGTAGGAAAAAGGAGAGCAAAAAGTAAAAAGGAGATACACAGGTGAGGAGTGGGAAGGGGAAAAATCGGAAAGCGCGTCTGGGCCAAGCTGGCGTAAAGGCGAGTTCCCAGCGATCTCATTGTACGCCGCGGCGCCGGCACAAAGGGGTGCGCGACATCAAAGACGAGTCAAAGTTATCGCCGCCGGCTGTACATCCCCGATATTAGCCCCCGACGACTAATAAACCATTTCGCCTGTTCGACAGACGAGATTCGCGCTATCGGCGACCGTACTGCCACCTGCGGTCGCTGTCGACCCGACTGCCATTCGCAATTTAAACTTCTCGCAAAGGCAGACACACTGTACCAACTTCGAATTCAGATTTTAGATTTTCACGATTTTCATTCGGGGAAAATTAATAGCTAATTATTATTTAGCCGAATTTATTTGTTTATTGGATTGGTGAGCAACGACTTTTTTATAATGATTGGCAACTCCTAATTTGGTCTGTGGATTCTTTTGCGAAATACACATTTTGATTTCTTCTCTCAATGAACTAAATCTATGCACTTAAATGCATTTCATACACCGGGTTAAGTGCACGAGCATCGACAATGCAATTATTGGCCAATAATTACAGGATAATTGACCCGGTTGTCTGGCCGTAACGAGTCAATTCGTCATTCGCATTCCACTCTAGCCGGCTTATCCAGTTTCTTATCTAGTTGTAAATTACTGTGAGAGCTGGAAAAACAGATCGGATCTTGATGAATGTGGTTTTAATTATTATTAATGGTTGAGACGAGTGTGGATTGTATAGTCGTAACAGTGAAGAGAATGACCGAGAGTTCATAATTGAAGTGCTATTTTAAGAAAACAGAAACTTGGAAAATCGAGTCTCAAAGAGATTAAGAAGGTTCGTGGAGCGATTCAGAATCGTGAGATTCACGGGGCTCCAGGATTTCTGGGTCCGTGCCGATCCTATGGATCCCTCGCTTCGGAATTCGCTTAATTTCCACACAAATCACGACGACCTAATCCGAAATTATGAGTCCACCGGGAAACGAGTTTCGACGGTCGTCTCGACGCAAAAAAAAAACATATTAAAAGAGGAAGCACACGACTCGTCGGATGACGAATTCGTTTCTCGACGTCCCTGGACACGCGAGGCGAGAACACATCGACACGGTGTTATTAATTGATACGCATCTCCGGCCGATTAAGCCGATAATGAGATTAATTAGCGTCGGCTCGAACTCAGGAGAGAGAGAGGCGACGGGCTCTCTCACGCACACGAGTCGGAGAATGTCTGCCGCGGTGTCTTCAGGCTAGAGGGGCTACACGTCGAGTCATCTGCATTTTTCTTGACAAGTCGCGAATTATTATCCGCGGACGGAACAGACGCGGGCAATTATGTTTCATGCAGCTCGACCATGCACATTCCTCCGCGTTTTTCCTTCTCGCGACGCGCGTGTCGATCGTCCTCGCACTCACTCCACCGGAATTCGTCTTTCTTGCGGCGACGAACATTTAATCATTCCCGCAAACATTCCCAGTATCAGCAGAAAGTTAGATTAAAGATATTGCTGAGCTTTAAAAAACTGCAGAATATCATCCCCTAAATATAGAGGACAAGGATGCAGCCAGTTGATTCAGTGTTGCAATTTTATGCAACGCTTGGTGCCCTTAAAAATTCCTGTTAGAATGTAAATTCACATATGTGTAGGTACGCTGTAGGAGAGTGTGCGTGCGCAAGAGAAAGAGTGGGAGTTAGAGAAGCATGCGCGCGTAAAAAGGAAGAGACAGGTAGATGGCTAGTAAGCCGATCTAAAATGTACTGCATCAATCCGATCTGTAAAATCGAGGAGTATTATTGTAATCCGAAAGGAAAGACTGAATTAAATTACATTGTTATCAACAATTTCAACTGTCTTTCAAGGAGCCTCAGAATTAATTGTTTGGAGACAGATAAGAGTGAAGAGAATTAGCTATTTCATTCAGTGTTGGAAGTTTATGCAACGTTTGGTGCTCTTAAAAATTGTAACTTGCCGAAATGGCTCCTTCGAGCATCCTAATCTCAGCAGAGCTCGATTTTCCGAGTTTCACGATTTAGCATCTCGGCAGATTATTCGCGAGACACGTTGCTGTATGTATACCCGTTTTCTAAATCGGTTCCAAGCTGGTTTTAAGAGAGAGACAGAGAGAAGAGCTACAAATCATCCTCGAAGAAATCTAATTTACGGGCGCACACGGCTTAGGACTGGCCTAGGGGCCCCGGGTCCAGCCGAAACGTGGGAAGTTGAAAAATGCGAATGCCCATTAAAGATTCGGTGACGTCGTTCGTTGGCCGCCGATTTACCGGTGACCGGTTCCACCGGCGAACGCCTGATCGCGGTAATTTACTGGTCAGCTTACCGCGATTAGCCGGCTCCTTTGTCACTATTAACCGGCCAGCTCGAACCCGATCGAGACTGAAACGCGCCAGACTGTGTCGTTCTACTGCAACTTTTGCCAGTTAGGATAGTCCTGACGAAGAAGGTAGCTGGAGATTCCTCGGAGATAAATCAGAAGCTTAACCCGTTCGCACAAGATAACCCGACCACTCAGATTTTCATCCCTTTTTCACAGTCGTACCTCGCTTTCGGAACAATTGCTACAAGATTTTTTAGATCGATTAAGTTTCCAGCGTTTCAATTTGGATCTCAGTCGACTGACCTTAACCCTTCAGTGTATGATTTTTTTAATTGGGATGAAAAAACTGAGGGAAGGTCAATTTTTGTGTTTTGTTTCAGAGAAAAGTATTTCAAAAAAATTAAAACAAACAACATTTTCAGAAAACTAAACCTATGACACACATAAACGTTGATAATTTACACGTAGCAAGTACGGTGAAAAATTATTTTACATTTATTATTGATCTTGTGAAACACTTAGTACAACATTCAGTATTTTTCAAACGTAAAATTCTCTTAAAGATAATCCAGAAACTAATTTCTATTAATTCGTACGATCGACAAAACAGAATATTTCTAAATAAACATAGTAAGAAAAGACATTCTTAGTTTACTATATACCAGAATTGTTAACTGTGTCAGATATGATTCACTATGCAGCGAAGGGTTAAGTCGTTTTAAATCGGAATTATTCTTTAACATTACCTTCAGTTGACACAGTTTGAGTAACTGTTATTCAAAGATTTGTTGACCCGGTTCTTCTAGCGTTTCTGTGGGTGCGATTTGCAATTGAGAGTTCGGCGAAAAGTTAGGAGAACGTGGAGGAGGAAGGATCGGAATTTCGGACTCCCGGTTACCCTAATATGACACGTCCAGGCGCGACCAACAGTCTCCCGTCGGGACCAGGACCTTCGTATATGTCTACCTGGTGTCCTCGAGGTTCTTGGTCACTTCTGCCTCGTTCACTTTCATCTCGAATATCTCTGACTTAATTGCTTCCACGTCTGGGACCACCAATAAACCACAAAACAATCCTCGTTCTACCATTACTAAAACGACAGATAACTTACCAAACAAATAGTTTGAATGTATCTATTGTAAAAATAGTTAGGCACTACTTAGAACAGTAGTAATTCTTGAAATTTCTACGTCGCATAAGAATAATAATAGATCTCAAGCAAAGGAAAAACAAGATAAGCGTAAAACCCGGTCGGAAGGAGCGTTTAAAAGTGACTTAAAAGAAGTGTGCCCATCAGTACAGAGAAATATGCTCGATCCAAGTCCATTTTGTATCATCACAACGATGCTATCTGTATCCAACGAACCAATTTGCTTTACATAATGCTTCCCGGCGCGGATTATTACAACGTCCGCGTCGCCGCGGCAACGTTCCCGAACCGAAAAATCAATTACCTAACAGACCGGACATTTGGATCCCGGCAACGAGGGAAGACGAATCGTTGGAAGGGCTCGTAAATTGCGAAAGACAACCGCTAAATAGTCATGGAACGAGGAAAAATCAAGGAAGAATGTTGTCGGGTTGTGATCAGCGGAGGCGATCGATCAGACATCAGGATCTCGGATCGTAGATCGCGATAACGATAGTCGCGAGCCTGTTTCCCGTCGGATCGGGAAGAAAAACGCGTCCGTTCTGGCCGAGTTGGTGCTCGCGCCGTGCCAGCAGCTCTTAGTTAGAACTCGGATTTACTCACGCGTGACCAACGACAGGTGAGAAGCAACAAGAACGAAGAAATAGTGGCCCCTAAACGTACACGGCCATTACATCCCCACCCGTACCGACGCCTATTTATTATTTTCCACTGTGTACACTGGGATGATCATCGCTAATAAATAGTCGCGCGTTTATGGGAGAGGAGGGGGGGAGGACACGCCGGTTCCTCGGCTGATATACGAGCCGCCGTGTCACGCGGCCGCGGGAAAAAATTCATTAGCTCAGCCGATTGATGAACGATTTTTATTAGACCGCCCATATGCTGTTCCGTGGCGGGACGTTGACGTCGCGCCGCACTCTTTCGACCCAATCCGACGAGTTTACCTGTCGCGTCAACTTCGTTCTAATCAACTACTTTTTTCCGGAGTGAAACAATTTCTAAGAATATATAATAAATTTGGTGGTTTCGGCGCACAGTTATAGGAAGATGAGAAAATACATTTTCCAAGTGAAAGATTGCAATATTCTTTAAACAACTGGCGCTTCTGGAATTAAATTGACACCCACCAGTGAATGTACCACCAACATATTAACTCACAGAGGAGAGAGAAATAGTCTATAGAAGTGAGAGGACGGGAATCGTGAGATATGTAAAAAAATCGTGGACGAAGGATTTTGTAACGGGTCTAGCGACCGCGGCATTGTGCGGGGAAATTTAATTTTGCTTTTGCGCGGTGGCATCGGCCCCGGAAAAATAATTAATTCGCGTTAATTCAGCGGGCCCGGCCCAGCCGGTGTAAATCTATCAGAAATTTCAGCGGACGCGGGGCTCGCAATGAAATAGTAGGAAACATTCCAGCATAATTCCCGGCCGCTCTTCCTGCGAGGAGAGCGCAACACGCTCTGTCCCTCTCTCACTCCGTCTCTCTCTCTCTTTCGTTCACTCTTTCTCTCCGTCGGGGTTCTCTTTCTCTCGTTCTCTCGGGTGGGCCGATATTATTTTTGAAAATCTCGCGCAAACGACGGCATTCCAGGGTGGGGCAGCCCCGGCATTAAATCATCCAGCTTTCTCTCTCTCCTCCTCCTTTTCCTCCTCCTCTGTGTCTCTCTATTTCTATCTCTCTCTCCTCGCAGGCTCTGTCCAGCAACGGCAGCAGCAACGGTGGCTGTTGCTCGTTCCGTGAGCTGGCTGGCAGTTGCCGGGATCGCCATAACCAACCTCACACCGTAACCTACCATGACATACGGTTTATTGCGAATGTACTCCAGCGCCGCTAATAAATTCCTTTTTGGCCAGCAACGACCTATTTGAACAGAATCGCCCCCGGTGTTCCCCACTCGTCGTTTTTTATCCGACGCGATTCACCGTTTTCCAACTTCATTTTCCGGCAAACCGATCACCTGTCCGCCGATCTCTACCTGGCCACCTTACCGCGAACTTTCAGCCACTTTCGTAATCTTCACCTGGTTTGCTCGATAAACTATTCGATTTACAATACCTGCGATCGCCGGACAAATTATTCTTTGATACTTTATCTACCGACGAAGTTTAATTTCCATCATTTTTCTACACGATTTTTTTTCGTTCAACTCAGCACCACTTTGTTAATGATCCTCTCGATTCGTTAATGATCCTCCGACTAGTAGAAATAAAGCTCAAACCCAAAATGTTAGGATGCTACTACATACTAGCAAAACGATTTGGGAAAAAACCCAGGAGGTGTGAAAGCGGAAATTTTTTTGCTTTGATGTTCAGGTATAGAGTGTTGAAGTAAAACTGTTTTGTAAAGAAAACTCAAGAATATTGTTACAATGTAATGGGTGCGTCACGTCGAAGTGACAATCGGGAGTTGCAGCGACGAACAAGACGAGAGTCGCGAGTCAGTCGACGCTAGAGTCGATTTAAGCACGATATACCTGGTGCTGTTTTTTAGCTGTTTTATAATAAAGTTATTTTTCAAAGTTACCTATTTCACTAAACTGTTTTATTCCACTAAAAATCATATCAAGTTTTCTTTTTGTTTGTCTATCTATGTTTAAACAAAGTTGATGTTTTTGGCGCACCGGTTCGATCACTTTAATTGAAAGCAATTTTGCAATATATTAATTTCGACGTTTCGGTCTTTGTTTAGATCCTCGTCAAGAAAATAATGATTGCGTCTGTGAATTATTAAAACAACATAAAAGTAATATTTTGTTGATGAGAACATGTTAAACACTTTTTGAAATACGTCAACTTACTTGCTTATTGAAATAACTTTAGGAATTATAGAAGAACATTGCTACGCGTGCTGTGTTCATGTCTTACTTGTAAGATACAGTGAGACAAACACTGAAACTCTCTGAAGTCACGAATCAGATAATCGATTGATGCGTAGATCAATCGATATTCGGCGGTTGTTTTAAACCGTGAAAAGTCAAATCCTAACCACATTTAACTGTCTGTCTACCACGTTGCCATGGTAACTTAGAGTAACATTCGAAATTTGATTAATAAACGATAGCAAATATTTCCATTTTAAAAAATCATATCCCTTAACATGACTTGATCAGCCTCTTCCTCGATCGGGTATTTATCTCCATCTTCTCGTTCAATTACAAACATACTGTACGTTTTTTATTCAAACAAGTGTGATACACAATGTCTGTAGTCTAGTCGGCAGGTCGAAAAAAGGCGCCTACCTGGAAAGTATTCCGAACTTAATGATATTTTGACACGTCATTTAGGGGCACTTTGAGGTGTCGAATCTGAGTTTTCGACCTTGAGGACCCTGTGCTAACTTGGGGAGGGGAAAATCCCACGATTTTTATTACCTTGTTTTGATTTTTCGCCTATAAGTTCTTAGAACCCATAGTTTTTTAGTAATAGGCGAAAAACCAAAACAAGGTAATAAAAATCGTGGGTTTTTCCCCTCCCCAAGTTAGCACAGGGTCCTCAAGGTCGAAAACTCAGATTCGACATCTCAAAGTACCCCTAAATGACGCGTCAAAATATCATTAAGTTCGGAATACTTTCCAGGTAGACGCCTTTTTATTCGACCTGCCGACTGAACTAGAGAGGTTGTGTATCACACTTGTTTCAATAAAAAACGTACAGTATGTTTCCCCCTCCACAAGGTTCTACATCCAAAGTACGACTACAGAGTTAAAACTTTTCATAAATCTTCTATCTCCCTATCACGAACTATCACGCAAACATCCGGAGATAATCGATAAGCTGAATGATTCACGGATTCATCATCGAATGTCTCTCTCTCTCTCTCTAACCACCTATCCACGATCAGTGTGCTACTTACACGCGATTCCTTTTTATTTTCATTTCAGCGATTATAAATTCGTCTCTTTGAACGAATTTTTATAATTCGCCGTACGCATCGTTTTCAAACGCGATATCCTCTCGCTGCCATCAAGGATAAAATTTCGTTTCGTTCGAGTCCGGTATATCCGAGTTTTCGGAAAAAAGGTCTGTCGCGCGCGTGTCCCCGGCGTGATCATTTTCATCGGCGCTTTGTGTGGCGCGTTTCGATGACGAACGCCGCGGCTGGCCGACCGCTGCCTATTTCGTTCGTTAGAGAGCATTTCGCCCGATTTCAATGGTAATTCGAGGCTGTCCCACGGCGCGACGCTTTATCGGGGGTGTGTCCTTTTTAAGTGACGATCCGTTTGAACATTCGACGCATTTCCCGGATCCCCGACTCTTCATTCCGCTTTTGACTGGACCGTTGCCCATTCACCTGCGTCCCGGCCGCAGCTCCCAGTTTTTCGGTACAACTGTTCTTTTTAGACGATCCCATCAGAGAAACAGAGAGAGAGAGGTGGATGGGTGGAAAGGGGACCGATACTTGCCGGTTCGTTGCCCGCCGAAAAACATTCATTATCCCCCCGAAACGGCACCACGCCGTGTTTAATAAATTAGCCCGCTTTGATTCCGCGTCGCTCGCGATAATTGTCTCGCGCCGATCCATTCAACGAACCGACCCGACGTTATCGTTTATTCTGAACGGCCGTTTTATTCGCCGCGGAAGTTCTATTTTCCCCGCGAAACGCCTGCCCGGCCGGAAAATCAATCGAAAAACCCCGAACAAAACCCCGGGGACACTTTCCACCACCCTCGGACGACAGTCAAAACAATTTGGATCCCGTTTTCACGCATCTTGACCCGTTCGTTTTGATTTTTAATCGAGATCCCACTTTCTCGACGACATCTTGGACCGCTCAGAATTCTGTAGGTATTCAGTATTCGTACCGGACAACACCACCTACAGCATGGAACAATATTAACACCAAAACCTGCCACTGCCGGTCAGACGACCGGTTTTATATTTTTCATTTTACAATTACTGAAATTATGAAGTTGCTTACGTGGAAGTGATTAAAACATTTAAGTCGTTTTTAGTGCTCGATCAGTGTAAAACGATCTCAACGATGATACCGAATCACCAGGATCATGTGAAAAAATGCACGAAGAAAGAGCACTCCGGTCGAAGGTGAACGTTCGCCGGGTCAAGCGACACGGAATTTTTCTAATTGCTGTTTGGCCACTCGTCGCGCGTTAATGGAAAATTCGAGAACCTTTGGAGAAGAGGAGGTCCCGGATCCTTCAGGACCCGGAGAAATCCGAGGTGTCCTGGGTAGTCGTTCGTCCCCCGGAACGAGAGCAAACACTCGTCTCCTCGGGTCTCTCGATGGTAGAGCAGCGATCAAACACATCGGGTTGGATCGGGACCAGGCGAGGAACACGAAACGAACAGCAAACACTCTTCGGGGGCCCAGTGGACGTTCGCCGATGTTCGACGATGCTGTTCCACGGTTTTCGAAGCAGTACAACGCTGTGCGGAGCAATACGGCACGAGAAAACGCACGTGCCCGTGTGTGCCGTTGGTGCATCGACCACTCTCTCTCTCTCTCCGCTCTCCGGGCACACCCCTAATTAAGCCCGGCACACGGTTTAAGTATTCTCGAGTGGCTCGGCCCTGTGGCCGTGCGTGTGCTTTGGTTCGCGCGTGTTTGCGAACGGCCCCGTGTACTAGAAGTTTCGCGCACATCGTGGCCGGCACATTCGTAGCCGGGGGCCGCTCGAGTAGCTTTCGAGGATCCTCGAAACCCAGTAGTCGGACGCGAATCAGCCCCGGGAACGGTTAAACGGGACGCGGATACGATCCTTCGATTCTGCTGCCGAGGTTGCCTGCCTTTCACTCCCTTTTCTTCGGACCCTCTTCCCGGGACGGCCGCTCCACGGATCTTACCCGGTTTCTTCTTTATTTCTAACTCCCCGATCACACGATCGCAAAATTTTCAAATGCAACTACGCAGGATTATCTTCTATATATATAAAAACGAAGTCCTGATTGCCTCACTCGTTAACGCCCAGGCTAAACCCTTGGCCCTAGAAAGCTGAAATTTTGCACAGAGGTTTCGTTTATAAAAAAGAATTGAAATTCTTCTCGATTGAAATTGTAGTAATACTAAGTTTTGTGATTTCGGCGCACGGTTCGATCATTTATAGACTAACAGCAGGTTTGCAAATTAATTTAACTCGACGTTTCGATCCCTGTATGGATCCTCTTCAAGAGAGACATTTTTGCGTCTGAAAAATAACACGTTTTCAGTGAATTTCGAAAACCTATATTGAGGCATAGCTATATGAAATTAACGCAGAAAAAAGAAATTATAACACACATACTTGCTGTGGATAAGAAACGATATTTGGAAATTCAACTCCTAAGGGGGTGAAAAGGGATTGCAATGTTTATATGAAGAATATTTTGTACGTGGTCGGATTTCCTTGAAACTTGGTCTTAATGCTCTTTGATATAATTAATCAAACACCTATTTCGGCATTTTTAAAAATTCATCCCCTAAGGGGGTGAAAAGGGGTTGCAACGTTTGTATGAGGAATATATTGTTCGTGGGCAGATTTACAATATAGACGTAGGCATAGACGTAGCTATCCCGCAATCTAGACGTAACCACTAAAACAAAATTTCAGTCGACTAAAAACTATCGACTAAATATTCGATAGTATGTAGCAACTAAATAGTGATTAGTCGATGGTGTCCACTACTACGTGGAAGCCTACGAAAAATTTCATTTCTCTTCTAGAAATATTGATGTGGAACATTTTACAGCAATACTTATTTGTCATTAGTAAAAATACCAACACACTTTCGATATTTGAACCGTGATAATTTCGTTAAAAAAATTGTACAATAGTATAGATGAGCTCATTTTGACGCTCGGGGCCTCTGTTTTGTCACCCGTCGTTCATTCTCGTTCTCAGATATTCTTGGACCATACTCGTCTCGAAACTGGCATGAATTCCGAAGATCGGTGCACATTGGAGGAGGAGGATGTCGCATAGCTCGCGAAGGTATAATGAACGGCTCGATGGCGGAATTTCGTGGAGCGTGGGTCACCGGGTAGGAAGGAGCCGTGGTTCGACGGTGTTTGTAGGGGGTGGCTGGCGGTGGTCCCGCGTACTTCTAACGCGCTAAATTATGTGTTCCGGAGCGGTCCGTTTCTGAATGCGCGTGTAGGTTGTAAATTTCGCGAGCGTCCGCCGCTGTACGTGGGTGGAGTTTCGCCCGGTCGAGTAGCTCTCGAGGATACTCGAAACGCAGTAGTCAGGGGGCAGCTCGCGCGAGCGCTTGGATTTGCATAGTGAACGCTCGAAGATGGACGGAGGGGGGATAGAGAGAGAGAGATTCTTTAATTATTCATAGAGAACCGGCCAGAGCCCCAGATGGCGCTCCGTAGGAAAACGAGGAATTCCCGTCGACTTTAAATCGCGTTTTCCGGGAAACGGCGTTCTCCCAAACCAACGCAAACATCATTACCCCTCCCCGGCTCGCCTTGCCTCGCCGCGCAGCGAGGCGGTCGACGTATTCGTTTGCAAATCCCCCGGAAATTAATAACGCGTGATTCGCGTACCAAGAGCGTCCGCCATTGTGACCGGCCCAAGGATAATTATTTGTAAAACGGGACCAATTGCGACGACCCATTGTCGCGACAACACACAACGTTACACCGGGCTCGCTATTGATTCTCCTTTTTGTAAAAGCTCGGAACAAAAATCGTCCGAGAACCAGATTCTTCGCATTGTCTACCGATCGACTTCTTTTTCTTCTCCGTGTATTTACCGTCTTTCGCGGGCTCGCTCGGATCTCCGTTTCTTTTTAGTCGTCGCGCGTCTCCTTCGGCTACGACCTCATACTTTTTCGACGTTTTGTATTCGTGGGCGGAGAGCCACGTCTCGCGGGTACTTTACAGGTGGCTCGCTCCGGTGAAAAGGACTACGGCTTACGTGACACACGTGCCGCGTAAACGGCTCGGATTTGAATTTGTAATCCGAGGTCTTTGTCGATCCTACCCGTGGAAATTGAATGCGGACCCGTTAATGGGGCCCCGTTCAAACAGACCCCCACTGCACAGCGAATCCGTCGACGAGGCGACTACACCATTCCTGCAGAGGAACCAACAAACCTTCACCCAAATACGCGAAGTTAGATTCGTATTAGACACCTTCTTGGTGCTGGAGTCGGTGAAAACGAACCTTGAAAATGATTTTACAATTCAATTCCGTTCTTTCTCTAAGGTAAAAATGCTTTAAAAATTACGTAAACTTTGCTGTATCCCATTCTTGAGAAATTAAAAGGTGTCGAGGAATGCTTTCGCCATTAAAATGATAAAAAGAGTAATGTAAATAAATCCGAATTGAAAGCGTCACCAAGGGAATCGGAAAATAATTAGCAAAAACGGTGGAACCCTCGTTGAACCTCGATTCGGTTCGCAGTTGAAGAAGAGCTGCAAGGATTCTAGCGGAGGGTAGGATAAAAATCGCGACCCATCAATCAGAACGGCGAATGAACGTGAGGATCGGATGCGGGTTATCTCCGTAACCTTAATTCCTCGACAGCCCTCGACGAAGGGAGGGAGAGAGCGAGAGGAACCGTCGACGGTAATTTCCGTGACAATCGTCGCCCACGTTGATCCGGGACGCGCCGTTGTATACTCTTTTCCCGTGCATTAAACAAACTCTCGCGAGTAGATGGAGCGCGGCGCTTCCCGGCGTCGGCGTCGCTCTCGAGGCCCTTCCGCGAGCTTTTCGCTTTGGCCTAGCCTAAAGAGAGAGTAAGAGAGAGAGCGAGAGAGTCGTTTTCCAAGCGATACAAACCGCGGCTGGCAGGTAGGCGCGCCACGGCTCTCCTCCGGGTGAAATCACCGAGTAACAAGTGTCACCGTCGCTTCTAATTAATTAACGGAGCAGAGCCGAGCGCATCTGCGAGGGAGACAAGGAGGGGGAGGAACGAGCGACGCATCCTGCGCTCGTCTTCGATGGTCGCAGCAGTCGACTCTCGGCTCCCAGCAGTCCCAGCCTCCTCCACCACCCGACGGAACCGTATTCAGACGTGAAGTGCCGCGAGGGAGAAGTTACTGGAACGAATTAACGCTGCTTAATGCTTGAATGGCGGCCGAGAATTAATCCGACGCGGCGGTAAATCGCGGCTGATCGTCGACTATGTCTCTCTCTTGGTCTCTCGTTGGTTGGAGACAGCCACGAGTCACAGTAAATGGTTCGACGGTGCCGCCTCGTGGAAAAAAAGACGATCGTTTGCACCCGCCGGTTCGCGAATCCCTCGATTTATCCTTTGCCAGGAGGACGCGGAGGGTGGCCTTGCAAACATACCGCGAATTCAGTTATTCACGCTTCGGGTATGCTCCGATCATCGTTCCCCGAACGAACACACGACTTTTCAATTTTTAAAATGCTCCCGGAATTGGTTTCGCGATGTTAGAACACGGTTCAGAAGCAATATTTCTTCTCCCCGTTTTAATTAGTTCCCAGCGACGACCAGGATTCATTACGACCGTCCGTGAGCAACCCCATTTACGAAACGTCAGGGCAAATTACAGCCGAGCGTCTTCCACTTGTCACTGCGGAGTGATAGTGACATTAAACGGGACGCGACGAGTCACATAATGTCCCTGTAACACGATACTGTGCGGCCTGACGATATGGGAGCTAATGGTTCTCCGGCTGTTACTCGACGTCTAGCATTTCCGCCACGAGCAACTCGATTTTTTTGGATTATTTCTGGAGATTTTTCAGACTCGCTTTCACGCGGATTAGGAAATCTGTTGAAGAAGTTGGACGTAGCACGCGAGGACGATGAAGTTATGTTCAACCTGTCCGGAGAGCGAGGCTGCGACATTAGACACGTCGCCGGGAGTTTCGAGTTTCACTGGACAAGGTTCTCGCTTCTGCTCCTCGATTACGTGCTCGTTGCATCGCGAAACGTCGGATGGGTTATATTTGTCTATTTTTGACTCTTGACGCCGCTGCTTCCGTAATGAATTCATTAAGCGCTGAACCGGTGCAGTATTTTTCAAATGCTAGACGTGTCAAGCTGATTTTCTCATTTGCCGAGATGTTTTTCAACGGGTCGCTGGAAACGAAACTTGTAAATCATTTTACGATTAAGTTGGGGTTGCCGTGCCATTTTCCGGGGATTAAAGTATCGAAGAGTCGTCTTGGATAGCTCTTAAAAATATTCATGGAGAATTAAACTCAAAATAATTTACAACACGAGGAAGTGTCGTTCTCGGGGCGCTGGAAACGAATCTTGTAAATTATTTTACGATTAAGTTGGGGTTGCCGTGCCATTTTCCGGAAATTAAAGTATCGAAGAGTCGTCTTGGATAGCTCTTAAAAATATTAGTGGAGAATTAAACTCAAAATAATTTCCAAACCAAGGAAGTGCCGCTCTCGGGGCGCTGGAAATGAATCTCGAAAATGGTTTCCCAATTAAATAAAGCTTACTATGCTATTCTTGAAGGGTCAAAGTATCGGGGAATGTCTTCGGATCGCCATTAAAATTACAAAAAGAGAATGGAACGCGTCGAAAGACCAGTTTGAGATCGCAGAGGGCATCAAACCCTAAAGGAATATTTCGTCCATCGCTTCGGTTCGTAGAAGGATCGATTCCACGGTTCATCGATGACTCAGGTCGTCGAGGTGTTAACTGCCCAGTCACGATGCACATGTTCGGCCAACAAAACCCGGCGTGTTGTTCGGCTCGCGCGCGTGAACACGCGCGGAGAGGGACACGGCAGCGTGTCGAGTGTCGTGAGCGAGGTTATTGACATTGTTCACCAAATATCGGCCCTGAAGAGCCTCCACTGCGCACAATTGCTACTCTGTGCCTTCTGTTGAGAGCGTTCGATGGGCTTGGATAACTCATTCGTTCACAAAACGGCCGGGAAAAACTCGTTTCTTCAAAACGGACCAATTTAGTGGAATCTTCCGAGCACAGGCTACTGGAGTATAGGGATGTTCTATTTAACCCCCATACGTTCCTCAGGAAGAAAATTGACCCATTTACTATTTTTACATACTATAAAATGATTGGTTCGTCCTTATCCGTATTGTGAGACGTATTTCTCTAAAATGTGACGTGATAAATGAAGCAAAGTTTATTAGTTTAAAGTGTGAAGGAAAAATAGGTGAGAAAGTATCATAGAATCTTTTATGCAACTATTTCTAAGGAGCTTAAGAGGGTTAATTGACTAAAAAAGAATTGAATAAAATTAAAGAAAAGTGTTAAATGACGTCTCTAAAGGCTACCGCACCTCTGACTAAAACAACCCTATTTATGACCGAAACGAACCAGAAAATGATAGAAAATCGGAATGCAGATCGCATGCGTTCTGTTGACGGTGAAAATGATGAAACACAGCGTGGGAACGGGGCAGCCGGTTGAAATTACAGGTAAATCGCGGGACAGAGGTATCGATGGCGGACAGCAGGGACATCGTGCATCCGCGATTTTACGGAAACCGGAGGCGAGAGGAAGCGAGAAGTATCAGTGACGCCCGAGGGCGATCCTAGGAAAGCCGACACACCCACGCGTATAACGTACACGTGTAAAATGACGCGTGTGTCGGTGCCGGAGACACGGTGGGTGCACCTGGGTGTCGCAGGAGAGACGGAGCAGGGTGCCAGCGCACACCGTGACCAAATCTGAATCTGTGAAACGCGGACACCGCCGGCATCATGCGTTGTCGACGACGCGGCGCGGTTCTCGTGCCGATGGGAAATCGGAAGGGGCCGAGGTACGCCCCTTCCTGTACACGATCTCTTCCTTTGATACGGAGATCTGATCCCTTTTCTTCGGTAAAGGCTGCTCGACGAGTCTAGGAATTAGCAAGTCACTCAATTGTTCAAATATTTGTACACCGATAGTCTAATTGGATTGTTGTGTCGAAAAGAATTGTGTCACTGAGGGTGCATGTACAAATGAATTAATCGCTGCGATTGGAGAATGTATTAAAAAAAACCATTAGTGATTGACGTTGTTGTACTACGTGTGCCAAAACGGACAGACAGACAAACAGACAGTTAAACACACAGACAAACAGACAAACAAATAAACAGACAGACAGATAAATAGACAGACAGATAAACAGACAAACAGACAAACAGACTAACTGACAAACAAACAAACAAACAAACAAACAGACAGACAGACAGACAGACAGACAGACAGACAGACAGACAGACAGACAAACAGACAGACAGACAAAGAAGCGAGCCAATAAAAACGTGGTAAAATGTTGGATGCAATTGAAAGAAGAATGGTGATTTCTGGGGACATTTGTGGGAAAATTGAAAAAATCGAGTGTGTCGTGTAAAAATCGCTGGACGAGGGATGTCTCACCTGTTTGCACCTGCAGAAACGCCACCGTCGCGTCGCGGCGCGGCGTGCTCGCGCGGAAAGCCCGTTCGCACGTGTGCAAATGTGGATCGTGCGATCGCGCGTCGGTTCGCCTGTCCGTGTATCTGTCTCTCGGTGTGTCCATTGTGTAACTGGAACTCGGCGTGTTTTCGCAGGAAACGGAACAGGTGTACGCAGGTATACGACACTGCATATGCAGTTACATCGGTTTCCGTGCTGCGCCTAGCCGTCCCGTGGAACGATGCTCTCGAACGATGCAATTACGTCGAGGCGAGGGAGGGACCAGCGGGTTTAGGGTTTCGCGGTCGCGTGTATCGTGTTTAATCGCCGCGTTTTCGACGTAACTCTACTCACTTGCCTCTTCGAGAGGTGTACTGACTCGAGATCTCCTACTCGGACCCTCGGCGTGATGAAATCGCTGTGAAATCGAGTCGCAATTGATGGAACTGAGCTGTCTGACTCTCAATTTTTGCGAATTAAAGTTTAGAAAATTTGGCTGGGCAATTTTACATTGATGGATCTTTTTTTTACCTTATTTAACGTCGCTTTTTGAATTGTTCTATGAGAATTATTTCGCGACCGGACCTACAGTTTAGATTAAAGATGGGTTTCGAACCACCTTGGGCACCACAGTATCTACATTGATGGATCTTCTGGTCCTAGATTCTGGCAGATTCGTTCTTCGATTTTGTTAATGGAACTACTTCGATTATGGTCATTACACTAAAAATTTCAGAGATATCTAGATCTTTCTCGTACTTGCCGGCAGCCTTTCCCTTATTCCAATGGTTCTGAGGGATGACGGACATCCCCGGACAGGAAGACAGCGAGTCCTCGGGAAGAATCCTCGAAAATTCCATTAACGATCAGGACGGACGGGGAGCTGGGGGTTGGAAGCGATCCGCGAGAAGTTATCGGTGCGGTTCGCTCGCAATTGCAGCCGCTCCCGTTAATGGCTCGCGACTATTTCGCGGCGACCGGCCTGGGGAACTTCTCCGCCGAAGTTGCTCGGGGGTGTGTTCGAGGGGGTAGCTAGCTAGCTAGGCTTGCGCGAGGCGAGACGAGGCAAGGCGAGGCACCAGGAATTTCAATGGGAGGAAAATCTTGGAGGTGAGACGGAATAAACTGGAGCGCGGGTAACTCGCTCGCCTTTGCCGCTTTCCGCCGCTATAAATTCATAAACTACAAGTTCGTCCCTCGTCGGGCCCGACAGCCAACTCACCCTCTCTCCTCGCCAACCCCCTCTGCTGCACACCACCCTCTTTCCACCTTATCCCGTGCAGCAGCCGTTGCCGCGGGGAGAGAAACTGTTGGAAAGTTTCGTACGGTTACCTTGGCTTGGCTTGGCTTGCCTACGCGAAGCGGGGGAGGCCGCGGTCGCCAGGCGAGAAACTCGAGTCGGTGCCTCGATAAATTCACGAGTAGTTAGTTACGGCAAGAAACTCCGCCGGTTTTGACGCACAGCCGGCCAGAAGGGGCGCAGGGGTTGGCTGCCGAGACCGTCTTACACGTCGCGCACCCCCGGCACCATTATATCCCGAACCGCGGAACTCGCAGACTCTCCTCTCTGCCTTTGGCTAATTGATTCTGTCTTCAAACGGTCCTCCTTCTTTGTGGCTCGCCGCAAATTGTTCCGCGAAACCTCCGATACATCATTCGATTCTCGTTTTTCGAACGTCTTCACCGGGAGTTACCAGATTTTTCTGTATCCTCCGACTGGAACGGAAGTAGATGCCTTTCGGAGATGCTCAGAGATGGTGGAGCAAGATACTTGCTTCGAGATATTTAAAGGATTACATTTAAACAAATTAAAAGATCGTTTTACATTATGTGACATTTTAATTCAGAGTTTTATTAGTCTTGCTTAATGAAAATTTTTCAGGAATGTGAAATTTGGCCCCTTTCATAATTATGGGCACAGTGAATGTTTAAAATAAATATTAAAAATATAGATTTGAAATTTCAGGCATCGGATGTCGAATAGAAACCTGTTAGATTAGTCCTGACGTTTCCTACACGCCGACAATGATCGTGAAAGGGTTGGGTCTCAGTGAAACAGGAGTTGATCGGGTCTCGATTTTCCGGGCGGGCTGGTTGAAATTCGTGGTGACGATCGTCGGTTACTTTGTCGGTGATATTACCGATAGTTTATTTAGCGTTCGCCGCGCTCACGCGCCGATTGTTCACGTTGCATGGCAAAGAAGCAACGTCCCCCTCCCCTTACTCCGCTGACGAGAAAAACAAGGCGAATGAGTAAGAGGCGCGTGGTCCGCATTTTCCCCCTCATTTGGAATTATCGAGAGGAAGGTATCGATGCGCGTGAGACGAAAGCCAATGCGCGTGCCACGTGGCGCGGCGCATTAATTAAACGATCGTAAGTAGTCGTCCGGGTGGAGGGCACGTAGGTGCAGCGGGCCCTCCGAGAAGGGAAATTACACGAAAACGGCCACGTGCCGTCGTACAGGAAACGGGAGTCGATGATTACACGGAAATCGGGTCCCTTCGTAGACCCGTCACGTAATTTTCACGTGGGAGACTCTCCCCTCTCCTTCTCTGATTCCAACTTCCGAGAACAGGTGGCAACGATTTCCTTCTTTTCCAGAATTTCCCGCCGCGAGAAAACTAGCTACACGTTCCTCGACCCGAGAAATCCACTAGGCTCTCGACCCTTTTATGGGCTCCGCAAATATGTAATGAACCCTAAAGCGCAATGGTAATTCCCGTGTCCTTTCCAAAGGCACACACCGCCGGATCCTTGAGGCTCGAGTCTTGGACTCCATAGAGATTATTTGTTACAGAGCGATGACATTCTGTGGAAATTCTTTTTAGTGATTCTGGGGTTAAATATGACAATTATGTTAGCGAATGTTAGAATGGTCTAGGACTGTCTAGACAAGCTGGAAATTATTACGTCTAGAAGAGGCCACCCCTCCATACGCAATTGCACCCTTCCGTTGACTATAATTTATTTCACATTCACTCGGAGCTCGCAGAACTTCTTTGTCTCCAGTGCATGGCTGTATTTTGTGAATAAATAATTGTCTGATATATTTCCGACAAAGCGGCTTTGAGAATCGACGAACCCAGCCCAATTAAATCCCGGGTCTCAGGAAGGAGATGTAGCCGTCCGACGTCGGCGACGTTCCCGAGCGTCCCGTCGCGGCGACGCGACGGCCCGTTTTGCGCCCCGTCGAACACAAACGTGGGTCCCGACGTGGCCGTGGCTACCGGATTTCACCCCTGGCTACACACTCTACCAGATCCACGATATTTCTTCCCGCCTCGCCCCGGCGAGTTCTCGAGGCCGCCATTTGATCTGGCCCACGATAGCCGGCAAGAGACGCAACTCACCCGGAATATCTCCGTCTGTGGACGTTGGGCCAAAAACGGTGGAACCAGACGAGAAAAAATAGAGGGAGCGTAGGTGGACGAACAGCAGGAGAACAAGGAGAGCTCCTCCATCCTCCTCCAGCTTCGAGACTTCAACCAGAGAGCCTCGAAAGAGGGCAGAACTCCGTTTCCATCACGGTTTCCCTGGTTTATCGACTTCGACAGGCTTCTACGAGTTTCCTCCACCTCTTTCTTCCTCTCTCTCTCTCTCACTCATTCTGTCCCTCTCTGTCCAACCTCCTCCTCCCGCAAATCAGCCGGATAACGCGGTCTTGTTTTTGCCGAACCGATTCCTTTGGCGATCACCAGATGAAACTCCTTCTGAATCCTTTTCACCAACGCTGTCAACGTCGATACCCGACGATAACGCTTTAAAGATAGAGTACTACGAAATAGTTTCCACCAGTGGAAGGAGCCCTGGTTTTCGTGGAAATTGTCGGCTCTGTTATTCGTCACTGCACACGCGGAATAATCATCTTACTTTGATGTCCCTTCTCGCGGAATAAAACTTCGCCGAGCGGTCGGGAAATTGGCGGACGCGGCGACCGCGCGGACCACCACATCGGCTGGCAAATTGTCCGTTTTATCGGCCATAATTGTTCCATTAACAAACGACGGTTTCCGGCCAGGGCATAAAACGGTGGAACTTTGTTGCGAAACGGCCGTTCGGACGATTAGAGTACCTTAACCCCTTCAACGTTGCGCGATAGACGTCGTTTCGTCGGACATTTTTCCCGGGGAAATGAGGTTGTCTTAGGGGAAATTCTGGACCGTGATTCCTCCGGGTGTCGTGGAAGTAACACTGAACTACACTTATTTATTACTATTGCGGTGAGTTTGTGGGATTTGTAAAGGATTCATTTCCAAAGGTGTTCTTTGTTGATCCTCGTAAGAGTGTGTGAAATGATTTCAAATTTATTCGATTCATTGTGAGACGAAAAACATTTCTGGGACACTGTCAAGAACAGCCTCCCAATTCTGTGTTTTTACAAATTGCAATAATTTCATTGGGAAATTGTTTCTTGGGAAACATTTCTTGTGTCCCAAGAGCTGATATTCCCCGCTTCTGAATTCAATGTACCTCTGTCAGCAAGCGAAAAATATTTGTCGCGGTAGGAGTGACGCGGGGCACGAGTTAAAATTGCTAACCAAGTGGACTGCGAACGACGAGTTAACTCGTCGCGGCGACAGAGTGCACAGAGTCCGAGAGAAGCGTGAAGGCGCAGATTGAAGGAGGTCGCGATCGAATTTCTATAACGAGGAGTAGAGGTCTTCCTGGTCGGGAAATCTCGAGGTGGGTTCGTCGAAGTCCCCGTAGATCGTTCCCCGTGGATCTATAGCAGGAAATCCGTATCACACGGAGCGCATGCGTTGGCCGCGTGATTCTGGGCGAGGCCAAACCCGCGGACGAGCCTCGCGATGCTTTAATTCAGTAGGCGGAGGACTGTCACGGAGGTTGGTGCTTTCCGATCTCTTCTAATCGAAAACCGCCGGAGGGAGAGAGAGAGAGAGAGATGAAAAAGAGTGAAAGAGAGACGAGAGAAGGTCGAAGAGGGGGCAGATGGGTTCGCGCGCTTGCGTGCCTCCGCTTTTGATTATGCGGCTTCCAACGATAGGATCTGACACCGGGCCATTTGCATGGCTATCAAGATACCGGGACGTTCACGGGACACGCACACAGACACACACTCACATGCGCCTGCGATCGCGTCTGTTTTTCATTCCGAGCCGCGCTAGTTACACGAATGATCGCTCTGTTTCCCTCTCCCCACGGAATCCCTGCTACCGAGGAAACCGAGCCCTCGAGATTGTCTCGTCGAGGACTTCGATCATTATTGTCTCCTCCACGGCTCCTTCCGTTTCGTCGACGAGCCGGACGCGTCCTCCCACTATCAAATGCCTCCTACTCGACGCTATTTACCGCTGCGACGATGCCCCATTTTCTGATCGGCCGCAAATCGGCCCTTTAAACTCGCCTGCTCCTCTCGCAAACCTTCCGCGAACAGCTGCGAGACCATGCCTCACAGATTCTGCCTCCGTAGTCTGCATTTTATATTATCATTTACCAGCAATTATCTAGTCTTTTTCAAACCAGAAGTTGACAGTTGAGAACAATTTTGTAGGGTTTCACTTTTATATTTATTTAACGTCGCTCTCAACGCTTTGCTAAGGTTACATCGCGACGGGACCTACAGTTTATTAAGGTGGGTTCCGAACCACAGCATTAGATAGCACATGGAATATTTCCAGAGGTGATGGAATTTTTGTATGGATTAAGGGGGTAAAGTCGTTCCTAGATTGATCTTTTATCTAGCGTTTTTTACTATTGAAAAACCCCCACTTTGCAGTGCTGGATTAAACCCCGTAGCAGGAGTAGCAAATGCTACGGGCCCCACGCTCCTGGGGGCCCCACGCTTGCAGCAGAAAATTGACCTACAATTTGGTCAATATCGTTCCCAGATATTTTTCCTGAACAAAAAGTTTATTCACCGTGTTTTATTATATTATCGAGCAAAACCTAGGGCCCCCAGGTAACATTTGTTATGGGCCCCGCGCTGGCTTAATCCGGCCAGAGTTGTGCAGAATTACAATTCAATTACTCCAGAATTATAATTACAAAGTAATTGAATTATATTGTAATTCGTTTATATTGTAATTTATAATTTAGATTTTCATTCAATTAAATTACAATGTAATACGTAATTGCAATGGAGTGCAATTATAAAATACAATGTAATTGAATTATGAAAAATGAAGTAATAGGCAAAAAGAGGTTGAAAACTCCATGTGAAGGTTTCAAACAGAAGGAATTTATTATTTATTTTACAAGCTTCTCGTGACGTGCCTACGGCACACCTTCAATTATATTGTATTTCAATTATACATTGAATTTCAATTATACATTGTATTTTAAGTATATTGTATTTCAATTACACATCTGATTAAAACATTTAGTAATTGAAATACAATGTAATTATATATATTCAATTACGTAGTAAATGAATTACTATATAATTGAAATACAATTTCATTAAATTACGTAATTGAATTAGCATATCTCTGAATCCGGCACTGCATCTTTGTATTATCGAGAAATAAGAAGGCGCATCCTACACCCTTGCAATCCACAAATGCTAATTTATCCACTTTAGTTGTAGAGATTCGAATCGTTAGAGATTTCGACGGCACAACAGCAAAACGGTCTCGCGTTAGTGCAGAATTCAAAAATAAAAAAGTTTGGCGTCGCGCTAACGCGGTCGCTCTATGAATGTTAAAGCCTCGCGGCGTTGTTTACCACGTTCTGTCAGCTGCGTGTATCGGCGACGGTGCCGCTCGGCCAAGAGAAAAATAAAAGCCCGTCACGCACAAAGTGGAATCCGCCGGTGCTCACGCGCGTACGATTAGCATGACAAGTGGAAAGTAATTGTTCGCCGTAGACGACCTGCAGACGAGTTCGAGCGCGGCCGGACCCCCGTCGCTCGTGAATCGAAACGTAGTTTCCTTTTCACCGATGGCGAGCACGGACCCCGAAAACGGCCCCCGTTTAATTAATTCGATATTCATGCACGCGCGTCGATTCGCGGCGATCAACCCCCGTCGATCGGACGCCGCGATCCATCGAAATACGGGAACTCTTCTCCTCTTTGTTCCTGTCATCTCGTTTAACTCGCGATCGTTCTTTTCATCCACTTGGTGGTATTTCAATTTTCTAGAAGTGAGGAACAATCCGTCTCGCCGAAGTGTATAAGTTTCCTCGTACTTCCTCATGCAGTTATAAGAAAAACGATGCAATTGAAAAGAATGGACAGGTTCGAAGAATATAAGGATGCTGACGTATTCGATAGGATTACCAAATAAGGAAGCAAACAATTTTTATTTTGCATAATATTGTCAGCATTAGTAGAAATTATTTTATAATATCGGCGCACAGGTTCGATCAATAAATCAAAACAAAGCAATTTTGCAATTTATAAAGTTTTCCTCAACGTTTCGATCCGATTCTGGAAAATCTTCAAGAGAAATTTTGCGTCTGAAAAATACTGAATGTTGTACTAAGTGTTTCACAAGATCAATGATAACTATAAAATAATTTTTCACCATACTTGCTATGTGTAAATTATCAACGTTTATGTGTGTCACTGTACTCCATGATATTAAGAATTAGACTAAACCATGTGAGCTTTGGGAGAGAACCAGTGCAAAAACAAAGGAACGTCGTATATTGACGAAATAGCCAATCAGAAATCGTGATCGAAAGTTCTTAGATCGATACTAGGCGGTAAATTCAAATTGAAAATACCCTTCCAATTTGTTGTTATGGTAAATAATTAATATTCAAAATGTTTGACACAATAATTAGAAAACACTGTGTGTTTATTTGATGGAAGAGAACAATTATTGGAACTTATTATATGAAAGGAAACTTGTGAGCATTGTGAGCATCGTTGCTTCAGCGTTGTCTTCGATAATTTTAGTGATTACGCGACACAAGAATCATGCTATCAATATCGCCACTGTATAGTTCGCTCGATCATTGATCAGAGAGCATTGCATTCCCAAAAATTGCTGGTGAAATGTGTTCGAACGTACCGGGTGGCCGGAGAATCGTCTACCGAGGACGCAACAAGTCGCTCGAATTTTGTCGAGAGCCCAACAGGACCGGCTCGAAAATCGATTACGGGGTTTATCGATCCGCGGGAGTCACGTTCCGGAAGATGAGGCTGGCCGAACGGGAAGGGAGAGACGGTTATATAGGCTAGATTTGATTTAAATCTGAGATCATTCCGGCAGACACGATGCCTCGTGCCAGAAGGGAGAAAGAGGGAGCGAGAGAGGGATAGACGAACTGGCATTCTGTGATTTCCATACAGGAAGCTCTGTAACGAGAAACCACCACCCCTCCCCCTTTCTCTTTCTCTGCCTCCCCTAGCGTCTCTGTGCGCCACCCGCTCGAGAGAACCAAGCTGCCGGTTCTCCGTTTGTCCCGGTGTATGATTACCAATTTCAGGTTACCAGGTACGAGGCGTCAGCCGAGGCCACGTCGCTCAAATAAACTCGACCCGGCAACCGGTGATCAACAGCGAGAATCCTCTCGAACAACTCCTACGGTCTCTGATCCTCGTTTCTTTTCAAAATCGCGCGACAATCTCCCAGGTAATCTCGTTGTACCGTCCTCGTCCGGATGGAAATTAATCCAAACCTGTTCATTCGCAATTGCGGGAATGCTGTGAAAACACATTACGTTCCGTTAGGAGAGCTGCGATTGAAAACACTGTTTCTCTGTGGACTCTTTTGGTAGAAGATGAGCCTAAATCTGATCAATCTACAGTATAGCCGCTCTAGAATTCGGCGTTTGTATTGTTCGATATCTCAAACGGGAAGCGAGATTTCTGGTACTGCAAATACCACGCAGTATTGCATCATCGGAAGTGAGCCTGCAGACGTCTCTCGCGATCGCAAGATTTATTTTTATTATTCCAGTTCTTTGTGGTATGGAGAACAACCTAGCAACGTCCTCGATGTTTCTATCGTTAAAATTTCTACTGAAACAACATTTTTATAAAGCATTGTCTATCAGATTTCTGGTACTGCAAATACCACGCACTATGGCGTCATCGGAAGTGAGCACTCAGTCGTTTCTCGCGATCGCAAGATTTATTTTTATTATTCCAGTTCTTTGTGGTAGGGAGAATTACCGTGCAACGTCCTCGATGTTTCTATCGTTAAGATTTCTACTGAAAAAACATTTGTATAAAGCATTTGCTATTGATTCAGCAACAATGCCCAATGTTTCGGGTATTCGCGGAAAGACAAAACCGTGACACGTTCCCAAACGGTCCGGGAGCGGCGTGTTCAGTCGAGTGTAACCGTTACGTAACGATTCATCGAATCCGAAGGAAGAGAATCCGATATCGAGAGCGTGGAATCGGGTCCGAGCATCCTGCGAGCCCTGACCAGGATCAGGCTGCGACCAGGTGCGCTCGTTACTGGCGTGCGCAGAGGGGACGAGAAAGAGAGAGAGAGAATCAGGGTGTTCAGGGATAGACGAGGGGCTCCCTCTTTGTCCCCCCTGTCAAGGGCCTAACTGCGAAGGAGCACGCAGGAGGGGACCCAGAAACAGAGTTAGGGACACAGCTACCTGAGGTCCTCACGACACGACCTTCCCGGTACAAGCTTTCGGGCGCCCAACTGTCTGCCGATCGTTCTTCCATCGGTGTACGCGTCGGTGGACTCGGCGATTTCTTCCACGATCCGAACGGGTACCTGACCGGTCCCCAGTGGCTCTCTATCTCGTTCGCAAACATCCTGTTTCGCTCGAGAATCCTTGCGAATTTCTCGTACTCAACTGTGATTCGTGCCAGAGAAAATGAAGAACGCTCGATTTATTTTACTGTCTTCATAGATGAGATACAGTAACTTAAATGTTCCCTCAGTGTTTGAATTTACATGTGCAAGTCTCAAGCACCGTACAAGTGTAGGCGATTTATTTTCTTTTCTTTCGAACATTTGACCAATTGAAATTAGTTTATGATATCGGCGAACAAGTTCGAGCAAAAAATAAAAAAGCAAATTTTGCAATTTATAAAATTGTCCTCAATGTTTCGATCCGATTCTGGATCATCTTCAAGAGAAATTTTTCGTTTGCTATGTGTAAATTATCAACGTTTATGTGTGTCTTATTATATTTTTTTTAGCACTCCGTGCTATTAAAAATTGGATTTAGATCCAATGCTTCGTTTTGATATTTTAATATCTATTAAATTTCTGTCTATTATCTTATATAATTAATATCTATAAAACTTTGTTTGAATATCTATCAATTCGTACGATCGACAAAACGGAATATTTATTTGATCAATTGTTTGAGTTACTGTATGTGGAGCAAAGGTACATGAATCGTTTGCCAGGCCTTTCTGACGATTCAAAGTGCCCTTACAGTTGTGTATCTCATCACACTTGCATGCAAAAAGAGATTAGGTCCTTGAGAAATTGTAGAGTGTCCCGATCGCTTGTTTCGGCACGTCGAAGCCAGTGGTGCAAACGATCGGTGACGTAACCTCATCCGAGGCAGTAAAAGCGTGGGTGCGGACTGTAAGTTACACGGGCTAGGTGTCGGCAAACACCGACACAGATATCCTCCGGGTAAACGTGTAAACGCTGGCTACCGGTGTTACGAAACCAAGCAAAGTCTGAGAATCTCTGTTTCCCGTGTTAATATTTGAACAACGTTGTTTCGTGCACGGTCGAAGCGTGGCGACAGCGCGACGAAGAGGAGATCCATCCTGCCCGATTTTTCACACGTTCTCAGGAATTTCCCAGGGTATCTCTCGCAACGATTCTTTAAGCTGGCTCGCGGATCGGTTGAAATTTCGGCGAATAAATCGCGCAGACCGTTTCCTTCGAATTTTCCTTCAGCCAGTGGACTGGTCCGTGGAACTCTTTCGCCCAGGATTTTCGAGAGGCTGGTAATTGTTCCCGGTCCAAAGTCCCGTGGGAAGATAATCCCGCCGCCCGACGGCTGAAGGAGAAAAAAGGAAAGTTGCTTCTCTGGCTGAATTTCTCGGAAGTAGGATTTCTTCTGGCGCGGCGGTGGCGGTTGAAGCTCGTAGCCACGAAGAGGTGTAGCTGGCTCAGCGATTTTCCCGTTCATGCTTCCTAGGATTTACCAGTTCCTTTCATTCACCGGCCCCCTCCCAAAGCTCTGTCCCGTCTTTCCGGCCGACCCAATTCCTCTTTTTTCACCCCGAATTTTCTTCTGTGCCGGAGACAATATCTGCGACTTGATTCGCGCATCGATTAACCTGTTAACGCCGCTCCGGTATTACACTCGGATATCTTTCTGATTTAATTAAGACTCGAAATGCACTTCACGATCTAGCCTTTAACTTTTAACCCATGAGTTCAATTCGGTTAATCACTCCAGAAGAAATTACTGAAGTTACTGAAAACAGCATCATTATTTTCTTTGGCGTTCCCAGCGAGAAAATGGATCTATCCAGCCTTTAACTTTTAACCCTGTCGAGTTCTTTTCGTTTCGTTGTATTCTTCGGCAAATCTAAAAGAAATCTGGTTAATCACTCCAGAAGAAATTACTGAAGTTACTGAAAACAGCATCATTATTTTCTTTGACGTTCCCAGCAAGAAAATGGACTTCGCGTGGAAGACTAAAATTTCTCTGTTTCTGTCCAAAAGGAACGCGTTAGAAATTTCTAAAACAATTCCCAAACAACCAGATGAATGACTAACTGGAGCAAAAAATAATTGACTGGAGCTAGTGAGCTGACCGAGGCCAGTTTGACTGTGTCAAAACGGAACAGTGCAACACAGTCGCCGGGTAAATTCGGTTTCCCGAGGAATCGGTGCGGCCCCATAAAAATGCAGTTCCCGGTCGCATGAATATTTATCCGTGGAAGGGAATTGGTCGGGAATTTGCGCGTGACTCGTGGAACTACGACGTTGTATCTGGCTTGAACGTCCTCTCTCTCTCCACTGTGGTGGCTTTCTGCTGCTAACGTCCTCCGTTAACGTTCCGCGGCCACCCGCAACCCCCTTTCAGGGATTATTTCCTATTAATATGCATTACCGGCGCCGCGGTCGACAAAAGGAGCGAGAGACCGGCCGCGGCACTGTGATGTAAATAAACTTAGGCTTCCGGATCTTCTTCCTCGAGGCGGACACACTTCTTCTTTTGTAATTGCTGCTCCTTTGTCTCGGCGACTAATGCCACGGCGGGGGTGGAAAACTCAAAAGAGAGAGGACCATGGACGACCAAACATTTTTCATCCCCCCCTGGCTACCGTTCGCTGATAATTGGGCTGAATGGGGTCGCTCGGGGGTGCCTAGAGACTGTTAAGAATAATAATGCGACTTTATCATTCGCGGAAAGGACGCCGGAGCCGACCAAACGCTGTGTAAATGCGGGAAAACGCGCGACACGCTTTTGTGCTTCGTTTTGGAGGGCTCGCCTCTGACGATCACTTCGCTTAATTCTCGTTTATTCCCATCGTCGATGACGTTCGAAACTCATGTCTGCCTTAAACTCAAAAAATAACGACAACACTCTGTCTTCCTTGAAAAATTTTTCTTAAAATGTTTTGATAATTTGCCATCTTCAATTTTTTCCTCAAAGAGATTGATCGCTTGTTTGAAAACGCGGTCGATTGACAGTGTCGATGTCTTCTTAACAACCCTCTCGCGGGTGCTAGATAATGCGAATGAACCTGTCGACCCCGAAACAGGCCCGGATATCCTCTCGTCGACGACGGACGGGTTTCACCGCTGGCGGATATCCTCGAAAGACGTCGCGTCGGCATTTATAAACAAATTCTCGAATCGTATATATCACGGTCATTGTTCGGCGCCGCCCCTTCTGAGGCGGCCGCACAAAAGGATCGTAACGCGGATGACAAGGAGGGCCCGGAAAAAAATAAATAGAGAGAGAGAGAAAGAGAGTGAGAGATCGAGCGTGAGGTGGAAGTGCTGGAACCGCCGTGTCGATGAGTGCCGTCCTCCTGAATTGATCGGCATTTGAATAAATTCACCTGCACGGTGCTCGTCAAGGCACACGCAGGAGACGAGAGGATCGAGAGGCGCCGTGAGATCGATCGAGTGGGATCGAGGAGCACTAATTCTGGCAATCCGAGCATCTCGATCCTTCCGTTTCCATTCAAACGATCTACAGCCTGCGCTTCTTCGAATTATTGGCGATTTATGGACACCGCGGAGAATTAATAGAATAAACGCATTCGGTTACATGTGCACAATGAAATGTACAATGAAATTGTTCTTGAACGAAACATCTGTGTGTGCTGAAGTGTGAAATTAGCTTCAACTATAAGGGGTTAAAATAACTCGATAATTATCGGAACTACCCCGTCTGATCGCTCTAAATTGAACTATCACTCCGAGTCTCAATAACATATTCAATGAAAACAAGGCTAAAACGATCGAAACGGAAGGAAATAACGAAAATATCGCATCGAGATAGCGTTTCGCCGCCGCCTCCCTGTCGTGAAGCATGCAATTATCAGAACTACCCCCTAGAGCAGCTAGAAAACTCATGAAAATATAATCAACAGAGCGTTCGCGAAGAATGCGAGGATTCCAGGGAACGTTAAATCGATTAAAACGAAAGGAAATAGAGAGAATATCGCAACTCGATGGTGTTTCACCCCCGTAAGCTACGAAGCTTGCAATTATCAAAACTGTCCCCTATTTTCCGTATAAACTTCTCTACCTCGCAAAGTCTTGCGAAAATATTCAAACGATCGCGAAGAATGTGAGAATTTCAGAGAAGGGTGAATCGATTAAACTTAAAGGAAATACGGAAAATAGTGTTTCACCCCTTATCGTTGTCTTCAGCTTGCAATAATCGGAACAACCCCCTAGAATTGCTAGGGAGCTGATCACCTCTCAGAGGTTTTTACAAAATATTTACCGGAGCTGTTGCGAAGGGCGCGAGGATTGAAAGTAAAGGTAAATCGATTATGTAAATCGAGAATGAAAGGATATAGGGAAAATATCTCTTGGAGATGGTTTTTCAACCCCGTGTATCGTGGCGCAGCCGTCGAAGAGGCCGAAAACAATGTCGCCATTTCATTTTTGCTGGCTCGGTGGAGTCTGGAAATCGTTGGCGAGCAAATGCGTAACTGAAATCTCAGCATCCAGACCAGCCTCCCCCCGTCGACCGGGCCACTGGAACCCGTGATGCCCCGCAACGACCCTCCGGTGCGCTCGTTTTTCCCTCCCCTTTTCATCCCCTGCCAGGGGGTGAAAGGGGGGCTGTAGCTGCAGCTGCACGGCTGCGGCCAGGTGTGCTCTCTCGCAATGTTGCCGCAAGGGTGAATTTCTCTCCCCCTCTCTCTCTCTCTCGTTCCCCGCCCGACACCGGTTTCACCGTCTCTCTTCGACTCTCTCACCCTCTCTCATTCTCTCACCCCTCTCGCCCCCTACTCTATTTCTCCGTTCGAGCGCGTCTCTCGCCGCGCAGACCTCGATCGAAAGGACGATTTTGCGTCGATGCGTTTCCTCTGCGTCCTCCTCTCCGATTCTCTGATCAAATACCTTCATCGTGTCGAAATCATCGACGAAAATATTTGTACAGAACGACGCTCGGATCCTGCGGGATCTAGCAATAATTTTGTGGCGTCCCTTGTAATGGTATTTACCGGGTATAAGTTCGCTCATACTTGAATTGTTAATTAAAATGTTCGACAGGTAAAGCGTGCAATAGATAAAGATTATTACAGGTTTGATAGGATGCAAATAATCAGTATTCCACAATATTCTTCTAATGCTTTCACTGCGTTAAATTACACTTTTCTGATAAATGCATAAAATCCGCAGTCATATCACAAATGTTATTTCTGGTTAATTAATTTTTGTGGGGTCCGAGGCGACGTTATTCACCAGGGAAAAATTGCTGCGGCGACCACAGACATCGAAAATATTAATGAAAGGGTAGTTTTGTACATGGAGCATTTAGCACGCTCGGAATTAATATTTTCGTCGGAAGGAAAAAAGAACGACACGATCCGAGGCAACGATTTTCATGGTGCGAAAAGTTTCCAGCGACTCGAAATTGGAGAACGAAGTATTTTTGACATGTATGGAACAGTTGGTAGAGAAATGAAGGGAGGGATGAAGTAGAAGGGTAGTTTGGAGTGTTTCACCTTCTCGGGGCTAATTAAAAAAAATGGAGAAAAAGAACAGTTTCGAACGCAAAATATTTGGAATTCTTTAGATAGAATTTTCTCCGAGCGAAACATAGTTGCGTGACCCGGGGAAGCGTTTTCCGCAAAACAAGATTTTCCCGAGGGAAAACGGTGCTCGCCAGGAAAAAATTCTTTGCCTGTAGATCGCGGTGAACGCGGAAACGTGGTGCCCGCCTCTTAAACAATGTTGCGCGCTGCTCTATACTTAATTCGCCTAACTATACGCGGCACCACTATTATTTAGATTGGATTTGTGATCGTTAATTCCACGGCGTGGCCGGTTACCGTGAAAAGCAGTGAGTTTTCCTTCGATAACGTGTCGAAGCGTTTCCCCTCGATTCACGCGTCGCGGCTTCGAGAAGTTCTGCGAAGATGTATTCTCACGATCGATGTAGAAAACGAGGAAAAAAAGAGAGAGACAGTAACAAAGTATTCGTTGCTAATGGCTCGTAGAGTGATCGCAACGTGTGCAGGAATTCCGGGGCACGTTATGCGAACGGGCACCGGGGACGAGTCGAAACATATTTTTATTGGCGGTGCTGCCAGGGCAGATAGGAAATTGCGGAAACGAGAAACCGGCGATATCTCGATAAGAACCGAGCCGGGCAACGCTCTCATTGCCTCAATTTCCACTTCCACTTCCACTTCCGGAACCCGGTCGCTCTTTCCCCATCGGCCGAGCCTAAAAAACACGGCGCGAATCCATTGTCCCGCAGTTACGTCCTGCGATATAACTGACCGCACACCATGGGACACGTGGAACTATAATCACGTTTAATATACCGAGCCCAAACTATTATCACTAATTCAATTTTCAATAGCCGGAACGTTCATGAAATTATCTAACCATTCCCCAAAACGGAGGCGTTATATTTTACCTGAAGAAGTAATTTGAGGATTGGTAAAAAGAAAATATTGATCAATATAAATATTTTACAAAATATTCACCTGCCAACGAATACTTTGTTTATCAATGCTGGCTGGACATTGGAGTTGTGTTTTTTAAATGAATGCGCGCCGCCGGAAGAACGAAAACGAATCTGGGGGCCGATCGATCCCACTTCGGGAACACGACGATAATGTGGGAGAGCGAGACGGGGCCGGAGGAAGGAGGATCCATGGATCCGTGGATCCGAAACGCGACTCGGCGCTCGGCTGAGCGTGTATCCCACCTGAAAACCGGAAACCGGGGTTCCCCTGCGGAGAGAGAGAGGTCAAGCCTACCGGAACACCGGAACCGGAAGGGTGCGGAACCTAGGCGACCGACGACGTGCCGGACAGTGCTGGCTCGCACTGATTACCCGCTGATGAAACGTACCGGCTCGTTGACTTCGGCCAGGGTCGTCATTAGGGACGCCCCTGGTCCGACTACACAACGCTGGAAAAATCATACGAACCTCCCAGACCTGTACTCTCAGACCTCACCAGCTCCCGCAGAATTCATGCAAATCGTTCTCTCTCTCTCTACTCACTCGCCCACCAGCGAAATTCATTTCGACGGACCCGAATTCTCCGACGTCAGATAATTAACCGGTTAACCGAGCTGGACTCGCCATTTTTACCTCCCCCTGTTGCCATTTTCCTTCCTACCCTCTGGTCAGCTTTTTTTTACTCGATACTGGGAAGTTACTCGATACACTGTGGAATACTTCCTTTTGTTAAAATGGACAATAAATTCGGTGGTGCTTTTAACACATATCGCTTTGACGGAATAGTGATCGCGTGTTTTACATATTATAAGAACCATTTTCTGCTGCTACTAACAAAAATCAACTCTAATGAGTTTATACTAGTCTCCTCTACTAAAACGATTATCAAATAAACGACAACCGACGTCTTAAAAAATGAAGCCAGATAATTACTCGAGCCTCCTCTACGGAAATGATTATGTCGTAGAAGAGGAAAGAAAATTTGTATATTTTTTGTATGGCTACATTTATTTTAATGCTTACATGTCGATTACAAACGAATCAAAGATATCATTTAAAAAGAAAGGCGAAATATTCCACATTTTTAATATTACTTTACTATTATTATTTATTATAGACGGACAGAAGCCTTTTTTACATAAATATTTATAAAGAAAAGAAAGAAAAGAGAAAGATACAAGACTACTTATCTAATGAGACAGAAGGGACATGCGCAAAAAGACAAAGAAAGAAAACAAAATGATACTGGTACAATCGATAGGTATTATTATATAATCCTGCGTAGTTGCATTTTAAAGTTTTGCAAAGATTCAATGAAAAAATCAATGTGGTTATAAATAGTGCATGATTTTGCAATAATGCGATTCATTGGATTTGTTAGACCTTGTTTAAGATCATCATCATTCGTTAAAAATACAGCAAGGGGTTAAATAAATGCCCAGGTTGCAGCTTAAAAAATCAGCTGAAAGTGTCTTAAATAACCAACGTCGTGTTTCACGATTTAGCGGGAATGTTTCAGGGGTTGGGATTTGATAGGTTCTCGCCGCTTGCGGCTTAATGAACAAAATGCCGATTCGCGAAACAAAATGAATAATTAAACCGTGTATCGATCGATCGAGGCAGAGAACGCGGGAGTTTCCACCGGTGTATGGGAATTCCGGGCCAGTGTCCCGGGGTAGTCCAGTTTTAAAAGGGGTGGGTTTAATTAGAGAGGCTCCGGCGGTTCCGCGGTTTTATGGGAAATCCGTGGACGCGCCACCTGCCAAAACGGTCGATCGCATGGGACCAGGAGGCCGACGTGATTCGCCCGGTCGTTTAATGACGGCGAGGTTGTGGGAACCCGGTCACGGGTGGAACGAGCACTCCCCTTAAGTACAGTGATTACGTGGCTGGGGACACGGTGCTTGCGTAGCACTCGACGATTATTAACATGGATCGATTCGACTCTTTCCTCTCTCGAAAAAAAAAGTTCCTGTGGAAATCTGTGTGGGAGGGAGGAAAAATCGGGCCGCTGAACCCTCGTCGACGCGAACCTGCACCCCCTCTTCGCTCTTCGCCACCCCTCAACCTACCTCTTTTTTTCACGGTAGAACCAAACTAAAAAATTTCGTTCGCCGGTAAACAATGTGCGAATTTCATCGAAATTCTCTTTCTTACTTCCTCTGTGTCTCGGTGACTTCGGGGATCTCTCTTTCAATTTCTTTCGCGCGAACGAGGCATCCACTCTTGCTGAGTGTAACAATTACGCTCGCCGAGGATAGGAGACACTCGTGGTCGACGACTTTTAGCAGGATTGCCGGTAGATTGGTCCGGAACCTCGCGCACTATGTATTCCATTCCGTGGATAAATATTCAGGGGAAAACGATGCGATGCTTGCTACGCGTGTGCCCGACGGAATTCCTACGCTCGAATATTTAGCCGAGCAGTTAGTGTTCCGCACGCGAGATAACGAGAAAAAGAAAAAATATGAAAGAACGACAGGGAACATCCAATCTTCGAATAACTTTGATCGATGACGTCGATGAGAACCGGAGAAGCAGGGAGGGGATGATAGCACGAGGGGTGAGATTGCCTTGTCACCTTGACAAATGGTTGGAGAACGAAAGGTACCAGGCTGCGATGAAACGCGCCGCGTCCTCCAGTTCCTTAAATTTTCGTCCCTTGCTTTCGCTGGGCTCTCTCTCTCCACCTGCTTGTCTCTCACGAGGCCGTCGAACACAGACGGACTACCCCAGTGGTGATTAGTCATTAAGCATCGACAGCCCTGACAAATAGGGCTCGGGTTTATTAAATGCCTTCGGTGTTCTTCAAGAGACAAGAATCTTCACTCTCGATTCATCGTTCACCTTTCAGAAGTCCGGAAAACATCGAATAGCACGAACCTTCGAAATGCATTTACACTTAGCAGACTGCAAGCATTATTATTCGATTGTTCGTGTCTTCGGGAGAAAATTAATAGACGAACAATTTATGTCGAAGCATTGTGCGTCCGCAAATATTTCCACACGATGAAAACAGAAGCACTAGATTTCAGACTGGCCACAAAATTATTAGAATCTGCCCGCCGTCAGTCCGATTCATTACCATTTACCATAAATCCCTGTTCGGCGTGCCGTCATTTAATAGAATCTATTACAGTTTCAATTTTATTCTCGATTCCCACGGGTACATTTAATCGAGTCACGCAAAATTAATAGGGAGCCTTCGATTACCAGTGCAGAATAAATTTTTGAGAGTGCAGGGTTCTTTCACCGCACACACACAGACACGGCACATGGGTACCGTCTCCCCTAAAGCGGCAGATTGCCAGTCGCTATCAATCGCGATTATTAGCTCGCGCATAACAGTCCGGTCGAATTATCAATTTTCACGAGCATTAATGCAGCATTAATGAATCCCCCAGCAGTCGCTGGTTCCACTTTCTAGCCCCAGAGCCCGAGCGCGGGCTCTTGAATGATGCATCGTCTAATTACTTTTCCGGGGAATGAAAGCCGATTGATTTTCGTTTAAACACCGACTTCATTCAACCCGATCGTCCTGCGATCTACGAGCGAGAGAGAGAGAGGGAGGGAGGGAGGAGCTCGACGGTTGCATAATTTAACGCGAACGCTGTCGAAACGCGATCGCGTCGTTGTAAACGCGATGTTACTGTCGGACAGAAGTTGTCCTACTGGTGTACGAATTCGCGGATCGGGTTCCGCGATTTTCCGCGAAACTGTCAGCGATTTTTTCCGCGGAACTGCGCGCCGGAATCCGACGCGGAATCCTCAAATCGATCCGCTGATTCATCGTCGCATGCAAAAATTTTAGGCTGGAAACCAAGCGGGTCTGTCCTCCGGTAAAATTGTACCTGTTATATTAATTATATTCAAATAAATGAAGTCATGAAACAAAACCTTTATAAAACATGTAATGAATAGCCGTATTTATTACAACCACTCGTTGACAGATGTGTTTTTCACGGGCGTGTTCTTTTTCCAATTCGTTGGCGATCGTAATTTTACAATTCTGTTGTTATTTTCGATTTTCTACTTTTATAAATTTAACTATGTATGTATAGGGTTGTCTGCTAACACCCGCGACTTTGTCCACGTGCAATAACAAATCCTGGTTGATTATTAACGTAATTAAATTTCCAAGGTGGTCTCAGATAGAGATTTTATTTTTAGGCAACAAAATTTAACGAAATTAATTAAAACATGATTAGAAAAAATACAGTCATTACGATAGTACGTAGGAATAATTTTTTAATGAATTTCTTTGGAAATGTCACAAACAGACAGGCAGACACGATTTTATAATAGAGATATAGAATCAATGATTAAAAAGAAGCTATTACTTTCTCTCATTAAAAAATAAAAAGAAAGAATGATATTATTTAAGGGATGTTTATGGAACTTTTTCAAGCTACTTTCAGTCTGTTTTTCCAACAGGTTCTTAGAGTTGCAGTTCGCTCTACGTGCGGAGCAGGGTGGAAACGTGAGCGATTTGTTTGCGTTCTTTATTGTGCCGAGCGATTTTCACGGCGAATAATTTGCCACGGGGGTTAGGTTCTCGATGACAGAAATAAAAAAAGGTACCGCAAGGAATAGTTCCCTAACAGTCACCCGCAAAACCGCACTCTCGGGGGTGGCTCACCCTCGAAAAATCACATTCCTCGCCGGACCCCTCGACATTGCTACGTGGTACCGCGACCAGCCCGCATTCCCATACGCACACCGTCGAACCCGGTGACTGTACAGTCGGTCGCAATAATCGCGTGTCCCCCAGGCTTTTATTAAAAAGGAGAATCCTGTACCAGCCGAAGCAGGAATATTTTGCTTGGCGAGAGCATTCGTCGAATTCCCGACCGATAAATCCTCCGGTTTAATTTTGACGCTGCGGGATGAAGTGTCCTGATAAAGGACCCTCTCCGAGCTTGCCATTTTTCCCGCGAGATTAAGCAACTAACTTTTCCGCGGCTTGTGTGATTTGTGGAGACGTTGCATCACGATAGGACCAAATAATAAAATAATTAAAACAGTGGGATAGATGCAGGAAGATGCAATGTTGTGAAAGATGCTCTCTGCGAGGGGTGTCATAATTTTTAAAATATTCCCACCGTATATAATTTATTTCCTTGTATCCTCATATTTTCTAGTATTTTTTAGCTGCATCTGATCAAGGTAAAATAAAGCTGGAAGCTTGAATTCTTTAATAACCATTTTGTTGAAAATAAGTGACCGGTGATTGATAGTGGAAAAAATGAAATTATAGGGGTTGTAAAAATGTCTAATCACAGATGGAAAAGGACAGTCTGTGGGAAGGTTGGAATTTTTGACGGGACTGTACGCGAAGACACGAGTTACGTGTAAGTCATGCAACCTGCTCGCATGAATGCGTAATGCCTGCGGACAGTGATTTCCACCCTCGACAGGGCCGGGCCGCCCCTTTCGGTCGCGGCCAGATGGGGTTCTCACGAGTCGCCCTTAATACCGCTCATAATCGGGCCCCGATAATGCTCGCTGTCACAACAGGCAAACAATGGCCCGCGGCCGATTGAAAAATCAAAGGATTACTCGTGTTCCTCGCGGGTCGAGCAGAGATCGAGAGGGTGGTTTCGCGCGTCGAGTTGAAAAAGAAACTGTCGAGTGAGAGAGGGCGCGGGGGTGTACGCGAGCAAACAGTTACAGGTCCCCGGACGCGCTCGATTTCATTCAATTAAATATTTATACCGATTTGATGAGCCAGTTGCTTGGAAACGGGGGTTGTTTCGAGTATAATTGAATCGATTCATGGGGGCGGCGAGCGAGTCCTCTCCGGGCGCTGCAATTTCGAGGGATTCGAGATCGAACGTGAAAAATTGATGCCGGGTACAGAGGGTGTTCCGAAAAGATGTTACTGCACATGGCAATTTGATTTAAAGGGTGGAAAATAGTAGGAATACTGCGCTTTGAGTGGTAGCCTTTCTGCGACCATTAACCCATTAAAATTGAACATTTCTTCCAACTTAGAATAACGCCATTGTATGTACAATGTACACGATGTTTTCATTTTATGGATATGAAAATGATATAATATCTCGTACAATACTTAATTGCGTAATAATTAATTAGATTCTAACATATTTAATATTGTAAACAATATTGTGAATAATATGGTACTGCAATTTTTAATGGCGACGCTCTCTTACAATTTTAAGAATGGTACGAAAATGATTTTTACGGTTGTTCAGGATTGGGGCGTGCGAATACCGCGACAGTGAATGCGGGTCTTTTTGGCGGAGGATGTACAGAGGGTCGCGAAAGTTGTCCCTGAAATCCGGCCGCGTCTTTCAATCTCGTGTCGCGACTCGTAGCCGGGACAGCCGTGTCACATTTTTATCTCTGCAACAGGGAAACGTTCTGCCCGGTGAAAGAGAGTGTCGGCTGACACGCGTTTAATCGACGATGCGCGAACGACAATGTGACGCGAAACGTTGCTCGCGAAAAAACATCGAGGGAGAGAGAAGGAAGAAGCTGAGGGAAGAGCGTGAGAGTAGGAGAGTCAAATAAATTTCCCGCGCTCACACGCCACGGATAATGTATCGTCCGGCGTGAATGGCCGACGAAAGCAGCGACACGTTTTATTCTAAAACGACCGCGATGCAAATAAATTTATCGACACACGTCCCGCTCGGCGACGAGCGAGCCCGTTACACCTTGTCATCGTCTTTGTCTCCCATTCAACGTCCACTCGACTTTGTCGGACCGATAATGACCGATACTCGCACTAGTTACCTTACCGAGGCCGATGCATGCATTTTTCATGGGGCTCGTGAAACCCTCGCGAGCAACACCGTCGCGGCAGAGGGTGTTAATTAATCGCCGCGCTTCGACTCTAATCCCCTAATCCACATACGACTGTTTACACGATCATTTACGCGAACAGTCAACCCCCTTGCTTTTCTCGAAGCAAAATGAAATTTCACAGTTCGTTGTCCGTACTTTTCGTTGATAAAAATACATGTTTAATATTATTTAATGATAAATAAAAACAAATAAAAAAAATGAGAGATACTTGGTCCCCGTAGGGTTTCAAGTTCCTCCACTAAACTCCCCCTCTTTCCACTCTCCATATCGTCTAATTGCAGCCTATTTCAACCAATTTCAGCTGGACCTACTGTTTTTATGGTGGGTTCCGAACCACCTTATATTATTCAATGATATAATCTCCATTATATGTAACAACTTGTTGCCATCTTTCAGAGAACTTGTCAATTCCTGTTTCCGTTTTCAAAATTACGTTCCTGATTTGAGATAAAACTGAATTTTTCATGCAACCTAATAATTTGAAATCGAAGTGCATTTGTGGAACCAATTAGAGAAATTTACAAGACAGCTTGATGATATAAGAACGATTTTTCTGTTGCAGGTCGGAGAGTGACCGTAAAATGTTGAACCCAGAGACCGGCTGCTACTCGGAGTCCGTACGGGCATGGTGAGTAGCTTGTGCAAGCGAGAAAGAGCGAAAGAGAGGCAGAAGGGGGACGGGAAGGTGAAATCGGCATTAGCGTTTAATTTACGGGACGTGTAGAACGCGTCGTAACGCCGTTCTACGAGCCTCGGAATCGGCGGCGATCGCTGTGCAGGCTCTAATCTCCCTGGCGTATCTCGGAGCTCGCGTGCCGCCTGTGTTCTCATCAACGCGTAATCTTAATTAAGTACAAATCGGCCGGTGTACGACGACGTGTTACAGGGCCAAGGAACAAGCCCTCCTCTACCTCTCCCAGATAATCGTCCCCCGTTTAACTCTCCTTTTATTTCGGCTCCGCCTCGTGGCCCCCATTTTATTGCCGTAATCCTCCAATATTGAAACCACATCCCACATTATCGCGATATTACCGCTCGGTATTACTACAAACTTGCCATTATACTCCAATATCGGCTCGATACGAACCACCCGTAAGCCAGGAACAGCGTCATCAAATTCTCGGACACAGGAAATCATTTTTCATTAAGGATCCTGATCTTGCTTATTTTCTAAATCCTCTTTCGGATTTCATTTATCGAGGAATCGGGAAACTGGATTGTGTTAGCATCTCGCAAACTTGTTCAGCATTGTTTGGAGTATGTAGTGTATTTTTTTCGGTCCGAAATACTCAAAATTGTACGAGTCAAATTTGTCTAAACGAGGTCCCTTTTTGAAATGAATGTTTAGACTCGCTTTCGCTTTTGAAACGGTAAAAGAGGTGGAAAAGAATGAAGATTTATTAAAAATTTAGCTTGTATCATAGCAGTAGCTTTGCTGGAAATCCTCTGAATATGTTCACCCTATCAGACGGCTAGATACTGAGATATCGTATCACGAAGTAAGCTATCAATTTCGCGGAAAATCTTATACATCAATGACTTGAAACTTCATCAGTTTTTGAATCGATAGGAATTCTTTCGCATACGTATTTCCGAAGGCATGCGCTTCGATAACACAGAATGAAAATTGTATACATCAATGACTTGAAACTTCGCCAGTTTTTCGAATCGATAGGAATTCTTTCGCATACGTATTTCCGAAGACATGTGCTTCGATAACACATTATGAAAATTGTGTACTTCAATGACTTGAAACTTCGCCAGTTTTTGAATCGATAGGAATTCTTTCGCATACGTATTTCGGAAGATATGTGCTTTGATAGCACACCATGAAAAGTGAAATTTTCATACTCAAAATCGCAGGACTCGTTCGTCAACCTGAGGCTGTGAGACGAAGTCATGTCTTGCAAAGACGTCGAAGCATGATCTTCGACGTAAAGATTAGTAAAACTGTTTCTCCTTTATCCACGGTTCACGGTTAAGCTGTTTCTACGTCGACTTCTAGCGTAAATGCAGTCGCGTGCATCTCGTGTGCAACTGCACTCTCACGCCCATGCACCGCACGCACTGTAATTGAAATCGAGTGTATTTTAATCCTGTCATTAGGATCGTTGCACCGGGAATTCCTTGACGGGGACTGTTTAACGTAATAGCACGATGCGCTGCTCTACTGATAGCGAGTGATAAGATTAAATGGCTGCGTGATCACTTTTATTAGACTCGCTGGCGATTCTAACGAGCCTACGGTATAACTTACCATAGCGTGCACCATTAATGATTCACAGGTGCAACCGATGCACTTTCAAAACCCGGCTGCCGGATTACCCGCCCCGCGTTCGCATAAATTCCGAGCAAGAACTATGTTGCACTTGCTTACACCAGCTAATTCTTCATTTAACATGCGCTTCCTCGCGGTGCATTTAAAAATATTTATTGTAATTAGTAGACTATGCATACATCACGGAAACGAATAAATCAAAGAAGGAGTACATTTTTTATGTAAACACGTGTGGTCGATGCAGATAATTTTCATTTTGCAAAGTCACGCCCGGTGACGTCCAATCTTCGAATCGTAGTGACGGAGAGCCGCTGATGAAAAATCATGGTTTCCAGAGCGCGTTTAATCGCGGGCGAAGCGTTGAAACACGTTCGCGAATGGGTTTCGGCTTAATCGAACGATAATTTGCGGGCGGAAATTCGCGGGTGGTTCTTTCTCGCGTGAAACCGGGGTCCGGTTCAGCCGTAAATATGCCGGGGCAAGGAGACAAACGCAGTGCTGAGGGGAGGGTGTACGGTTCGTTCGAAATTGCTCGCATGAATTTTAACGAACGGTGAGCTAGCGAGCGTAGCGGCGCGACTCGGCTCGAAATATCGAGAGCCGATTTTTCATAATTCAGGCGTAAAATTCAATCCACCGAACGTTATTTCCACGCCACGGGGTCGGGTTTTCACTGTTTTCCCCCCATTATGCCCCGGCAAAAGTAATTTCCCAGCTGCGGGTCGGGCCAGGTCGGGACGGGCCAGCCGCCGCTGATGTATTTATAACGAAACGAATTAAACTCTCGCGTAGAGCAGGCGAGAGCAAGCGACCGACGTCCCCGAATAGGTAACAAAACGCTCTGTCCGCCGGCTAGCCACCGCCGGAAATAAAATACCCAAATGTTTGCGCGTTTAATTTGAACCACGCTCGACTCCGCGAGGGTTAATAATGAAATGTCGCATTGTCCGCGAAGGGGTTGCGATTCCGACTCCTACGCCGACCTCCCCTACAATCCAAACCCCTTTTGGATCCTCTGTGTTCTTTTTTTAAGGGGTGTTCTACACCGCTGCAACATACTGAGAGCTAAAGGGGTGATTTCTTACGGTTTGTCCCTCACGTTCTTTGGTCAATTACGATTGTGCAGACACTGTACTTCTCATTTTTATACCCCAGATGAGGGGGCTGGAACCTCTTCTTTGAGAGGACACCACCCCCCATGAGATCCCAACGTGATGCTGCGTGGAATTGGCAGAACGGAGGGGTGTATCAAGATGCTGGGAATCTTCAATTATACTTTCCACAATTTTAATTATTTGGGCCGTTGAGAAAGAATTTAAATAAGAATTTTAAAATGATTTCGCCTTGCAATTAGCCCAGCAAATTCAATTTTAATTATTCAGGTCTTTGAGAAGTAGCGAGCCCTGATGAGACTCCTTAAAAATGAAAATCTCGAGGTCATCAAATTCCGGAGACAGTGAATAGTATTGTAATAGTTCAGGCCAGTGCGTCCAAGGTTTTCACGTTCGTTTAATCGCAACCACGAAGCGTGAGCAAGTGGTTTCCTTTCTGGCGTTGGTGTAAAAAGAGCGAAGGGGTTGTTTATGTAGAGAGGAAGCTCTCCGGGTAATTTTCGTAACCGGGTTTCCCCGTCTTCATTTGTTCGAACGGTCGGACCGGAAGACGGCAAAAGAAATATATTAGGAGAGTTTGTCAGGGGCGATTTATCCGCAATCGCGGCGCGCCGCTTTTCCCGGGACATTAGGGACACGATCGCTCGTCGGCGAAGGATCGTTGGCGTCGAGGTGCTCGGGGGGAGGTCGGGCCCTTAATGCGATTAAGGTCGTTATCAGATGTCGCCGGCGTTTCTTGCGCGGTGACGTCGACGTGCTCGTTTGTCATCGCGCCGCGACGTCGTCACGGGGGCTGCATGATTTACTTCCGTTTCCCCCAGGTTCGCGCCCGTCGTTTCCTGCCGCGACGGTTTTCTTGCCTCTCTCTCTCTCTGGCCCGCGATTCAATTTTATTTCATTTATTACCCGCGCCGAAATCGCACCGGGCATCGCCGAAATCTCACTGGCCCGTCGCAGAAAATCACCAAGATATTCCAACCCTTGGAAGTCCCAATTATAAATTCGATTAACTGTTTCCTTTGTCTCGATCGACAACTTGTAAATAACTAAATTGATGTTTTCAGCGCAAAGATTCGATCCTATGTTACTAACTAAGCAATTTTGCAGATAACTATACCTTTTTTTCAACGTTTCGGTCTAGTTTGAGACCATTATCAAGAAATATATCATTGCGTCTGTAAAAACCACTGTAAATTATTTGCTTTTTAAATTATTTATTTACATAAATTCGATTTATGTAAATGTATTGCGATTCCGTTTTACTTCGTTTAGTACTGTTTATATCTTGTTCTTGTCTGGTTCCTCAACCCCTTCTGTGCTCTTCAAACCCAAATAAAAGTTCCACGCACATAGACTGTTACAAATCAATTTTCCATAATTCATAACTGTCTAAAGAACCATACTACGTCTACAAATACCTGCGAATAGTTAAAAGAAAATTCTGGAAGATCGTACATTCACCCCTTCTGAGCATCGCAGATCCCAAGAAAAATCGATTGGAATAACACAAATGAATATTTTCGAGCCTGAATGAGTTACTATGTCGACCACGTCTTCGGACCAGCGTCAATTAATATTTCGCGGGCGCCGTCTTTTAATAATCGCGGAGCGATAAATATTCAGGGGGCGGTGGGGGGTGAAACGATCGGCAAAAAATCGATTTGCGAGAGATCGCGTGTCGCACGCGGCCGGACATACGTGTCAGGAGGCATTTCGAGATTCGTTAAGCCTGGTCGTCACACCCACCCTCGCTACCCATGGCTGTAGAGCATCGAGTCGCATTAGGGGTCGGAAAAGTCGTCGCGAAGAATGGTTCGTCGTCTGGTTTCCCAGACAGGAGCAAAAGGAGGGCCAGAAAAAGAAGAAGGGGAAGAAGAAGAAGATTCGTTGTGGTCAGGTTTGCGAGACGAGGGTGTGGCCAGGAGATAGGGATGATTAGAAGCTACACCCCCGAGGCACGAGCCAGCGTCGGCCCGCGAGAAGGGTGCAGGAAAATTCATGGAGTTACTTAGCAGTCTTCCAGGGCTCTACTCGTTTATCTTCCCGTGCCGGGGGAAGAAGGAAGTCGTTACGTCGTCGAGAGGCCGAGCCCGGGGTCGAGTCGCTGTAATCCTAATTAATAATTAATTACCACGGTGGGGGAATAAATGGCCGATTGAATTCTTCCTGCGTTAAGGGAAGAGAGAGCTGATTTATCGGGTGACTATCCGTGCCCCCGGAAACTCGCGCCAATAAGGGGCTCGATTATCATCTGAGGCTTTCGGCACCGTTCCATGGGCCCCGTGGAACACCATTAAATCCCTGAGATGTCCCAGAGCAAGCTGTTTCGCGATCAAATGTTCGTATCAAGACAAACAACCTTTGGAGTTAATCTTTACTTGGAGGGAATGGAACAAGATTTTTTCGCGCGAAATGCGGCGACTCTTTCTGATTTTATTTAGTAATCGCTTTTAGCCTAATCAGAAATTAATTCAATGGTCTAATCGTTTCTTATAGAACTATTATTTAGAAGAAGATTTTTAAGATCCTTTGCAATACAGCACAATGATGAATAATTTTAATGCTGAGAATGTTTATTAGTTTAGTTTATTAGTTAAAGGGACTGGAACAAAAAATTTTGAAAGTGCGGCGACTCTTTCTGATTTTGTTTAATAATCGCTTTTAGCCTAATTAGAAATTAATTCAGTGGTCTAATCGTTTCTTATGGAACTATTATTTAGAAGAAGATTTTTAAGCTCCTTTGCAATACAGCACAATGATGAATAATTTTATTGCTGAGAATATTTATTAGTTTAGATTGCATGGTGATTCAGCCACCTCAAGGCTCAAGGTGTTAGATAAAGTAACCTCGACTCCTGAGGATATTGACCCTGATGATCCAAGAATCAACAGGGCGAGATAAAGATAAAGACATGTTTGAAAGTTTACGATGCCAAGACAGCAGCGATCCTTCTGGCTGCACAGGGCGAGATCCTGCGGTAGCAGGGCTGAAAGCATGTCCTAACATGGTCGTTTCGGGCCGGGAGCACCCTAGTTTGTCAAGGCGACCCTTCGGTGTCGCTTACAAGACAGCAAATTTGTCCGAGATAAGCAAAACAAGCGAAGTGCACGGGCCCGATCGTTTCGGTCCTTTTTTTCCTGTCCGTTTCTCCGTGTCTTCGGTCTTGTCCTTTGAGGATGCGACTGGGAACGGTATAATTGGTGGCTCGTTTTATCGAGACTATGAAACCTCCCATCTAATATTTCTGATCGTTTTTTATACATATTTTTCTCTTCTAAAATGTAAAAGCATCTATTTTTCCAGTACCGCACGAGTAGACATGTTCGTCGATTTGTGGTAGAGCAGAGAACATCTCCGAGGACGACAGTGCGAGTCGAGAGTTATGGATCGATTCCGCGAAACCTCTGTTTCAGACGCTTTCTCGAACTTCGGCCCTCTGCGGGGATTTGCATACATTAGATTTTATCCTTCCGAGAACGTTCGTCTTCGAGGTGCATGTATTTATGGGAGTCCCCCGTATAATGGCCACGAATCTCGGGTGGAATCCCGGTGGTAACTTCATTATGCCTGATTTAGGGAGCTAAACGAGCACTCCCGACCGGGGAAAAATATTTTTCAACGCTTCACCGTAACGCATATCGTTCTTCAGGATTTCAATCAATTTTTTAATCGAATTCTCGTTCGAAACCGGAGCCCAAAAACCCTTAATTAATATCAAGTTTACATCCACAGTACTTCCCACATAGAGAGTAAATTTTGATCTATAGTAAATATTATTATACACTCAACCCCTTGCCGTACTTTAATCAGTCAGGCTCTTGATGAAGATCTTAACCCTTTGCACTAGATTGTCCCCTCTAAGGCACCACTACAAATTGCTGTACCATTATTCAAAATATAGTTTACAGTATTAATTAAATCGGTATCTAATTAATTACTAAATATTTAGATATTGTATGAGGTATTATACTAATTTCATATTCATAAAATTTCAAAAGTCAAAGGGCATGGAAATATTCTAGATTGGAAGAAGTGTTTAATTTTCCAGTTAAAATACCTCCGAGTGCAAAGGGTTAACAAAGTCTAATAAATATAAATATTACAAGTTTTTTTAGATGAAATAAAATTCGTTTCTAATCAATATTTAAACTTTTAATTTTGGGGATAAAGACATTTGAATTACTGTAACTGTAAAGAAAATGTTACGCGGCAAGGGGTTAAATTTTCATATTGTATTAGCGATGAATTTTAAGTATATTTAATTTCTTATAAAAGTACTGAATTGTAATAGAATGAAGTTCAAGATACAGTTAATTCGTATAGTGATTTTTGATAAGAGGAGTCATCGAAAGGCTTACACGGTTGTGGTCCGGGAGAACTTTCTCACCCTTTCGCCCTAACGACGTTTTAATACACCCCCGATGAAAGCGCAGAGCGAATTCGAAGGATTACGAGGTAACGATAAAAATCGAGAGGCCCTGTATGCGTGGCTCCTCGATTAGCTCCGGTGCAGGGATACCGTTGCGTAAAGAGCGCTTACGGAGAGAGACGCGCAGCTGCGCGAAATAAAGAGGGGCTGGCTGGTCCCAGCTGCGTAACAGGGTCATCGGTGTCACTCGGGGATCTAGAAACGATCTCGCGCGCGCGCGTGAGCGCTTGCGCGTGTCGAACCGACGTCGATCAGTCCTTCGATTCGACTCGGAGGTGACCTTCGATGAGCTCTGCCCGCGGAACGAATCGGGACGAGCGATTGGTCGCACAGGTGAAAGGGAAGTCGAGAAATCGAGTTTGATTGCCGAGGAAACTGGACTTGGAGAAAATGTTCTAGACCGTCTATGACAGCTAATATGCTCTAGATCAGTTCTAGAAACGAGCGTGACTCAAAAGAGACCGAGAATCAAGTGCTTCAGCTTACCGGAGGCAATTTTGATCGTCTTGAAAATATTTCAGACAGAATATATTATTATTTATTATTATAGACGGACAGAAGCCCTTTTTACATAAGTATTTACAAAGAAAATAAAAAAAAGTGAAAGATACAGGACTACTTATCTAATGAGACAGAAGGGACATACGCAAAAAGACAAAGAAAGAAAACAAAATGATACTGGCACAATCGATAGGTATTATCATATGTATAATCCTGCGTAGTTGCATTTTAAAATTTTGCAAAGATTCAATGAAAAAATCAATACTGTTATAGATAGTGCATGATTTTATTGATTGATTTAATGAATGATTGATTCACTGGATCAATTAATCCATAAGTAGATTTCACTGATATTTTTATGCTGGTAAGAATATATGTTCAACAACCATTCTAAAACCGAGTATAATTGCTAACGAGATAAGAGATTCACCTGAAGACTTCTGTAGGCTCTGTTGATCGTCTTAAAAATATCCAAGGTAGGAAATACGCTCCGGATTAAATTTAAACACGACTACAATTTTTAAAGAGACGTGAAATATACCTAACAACAGTGTTCTTTATTACAAAAATTTCCTCTAAATAAGAAATGCAAATCTATAAAAATCTACTCGAACATTCAAGGACTACAGCAGGAGATTGTCACTGAGTTGAAATATTGTTCTGCATAGCCTAGAGGGAAATGTATATTTCTATTTCTGAGGTAGGTAGTAGCGAGAGAAGATCGTGTAGGATACAGGTAGTGCGGTCTTGTTGCATATTTAATAAACACCGTGGTAATTTACGCGATGCACCCAGTGCAGCGTGAACGCTCGCAGGCCAAGATGGCCGGCGCGGTTTGCAGGTCGCCTCGAACAAAGTCGTACAACTCGTCGCGCGATAAATCGCAAGGTGTACGGGACCGGTTAATAAATGAAACTACCCGTAGCTCGAGCTCCGTCGAGCGAGCATCGAACGCACGCAAGGGGTAATTCAACACCTCGGGTTTCACGGCCGACGCAATCACGCAACAGTGCGGGGGAGGAGACAAGGCGAAACATCATGTCCTAATCGCGATCCGTTGAATGCCAGACTCCTCGGGGATTATTAATTCGCCATTCGAGCTGCGCGTGCCGCGCTTCGACACCTGACGATCCTTAAGAAATGAAAAAAGCGAAAACGAACCTTTCTTCCTCTCTCCTTCTCTCTCTATTCTTGTCGATTCATCATATTTTTTTATTTTAGAAAATCTCATACGAGATGTATTTCAACATAATTACGAAACCGAAATACACTACATACAGAACAGAATATAAAAATTACAAAACAGAATAGGGTTACTAGAGATACACAAATATTGTAATACAAACATATGATTAGTTGGAACAGTATAGACAAAACATATACTTTAAGACCACAGCTCTTAAAAAATGATAACATGTAGTGACATGCTTTGATATTTGGTTTGGCTATTAGTATTAAGACATCCATTGGAAGCTGGAAGTTTATTTTACTGAGTTTATTAATTAATTTGAGCCTTTCCTCGTTGTACAAGTTGCATTGCCATAAAACATGGTTCAGCGATTCGTCTCCCTCCCTGCAGCTACACTCAGGATCATCAATAAAGCCAATGCGAGCCAGAGAAAAAGCTAGATGATTTTTTCTCGGAAACTATGCGACTTAATGAAACAAACTTTTTTGGAATTAAAGTGGTATGTTTTAGGGAGTATCTCGAAATTTTTTCATTAAAGGATATTTGCCTGTTGCAAAATTATCACCGATCTCCTGTAGGTACCAACGATTGACTTTGCGATTTCTAAATATTTCTGAAATATGTGTTTGTTTTCTCTCCAAGGAAAAATTGTAGGAAAAGTTTCCGATCCTTCCGCTCCCGACTAACAATAAGCGTGACTACTTTTAATGGGTTCGCGGTTCGGAAACGGAGAATATTCTCTTACGGTGCACGTGCGTATAGAGAGGGTACGATGGAGAGCAGCCCTCGGGGGGTCGCCGAGGGGTAAACATCGTGTAACCATCGAGGGAAACAGCGAGGGGATGATCGCGAGGTCCTCGATTACGATTCTTCCATAAATATTTTATTGGCTCGTCATTCGATTTTATTGCGGCGAATCGAATGACACGCCGAGTTACGCTGCGGTCACGGTGAAGCCGTAAAAACACTGCGATCATTGCGGGGACCTTGTTGAGCAGCCGAAGTTGCCAACCGAATCAAACGAGACATGTAACTTCAATAAACAAACCACTTTGTTCCTTGCAGTCTCGTTTCTTCGGAAATGAAGGTTTCATTGGCGGATGAGTTGTTCTTTAACCCTTTGCACTCGGTTGCACCCTCTGAGGCACCACTAAAAATTTCCATATTTCAAAATATTTTTGATATTAATAAATATATTGGTATCTAATCAATTACTAAACATTTACGTATTGTTTGAGGTATTATACCAATTTCATGTCCGTAAAAAGAAAAACCTCATAGGGAATAGAAATATTATTTATTTATTTATTTAATGCTTTAAACCAGATGTGGTTTATATAGCATATTCAATACATGAATTCCATTAGCGTATTACATAATGGCTTAATGCGCCTCTTAGCTTAGCTTAACGTAACAGTAATGTTTTATTAAAAAAATTGATTCAATGAAATTAAATTTTTAGTGCACAACGCTTAATAAAATCGAAAATGATTAACAGACCTTTAATATCTGGACCACATAGGAAGCATCTTATACAGGTTGGAAGACGGTACTTGTGTCGGAATAGAGCTGAAAGTAGTGTATCACGTTCGTCTTCATATTTTGGGCATTGCAAAATGACGTGATCAAGATCTTGGGTTTCAGCTCCACACTCGCAAGTGCTGTCTGTTAGAGAAATATTTTAGATTCAAAGAAATGTTTAATTTTCCAATAAAAAAAGCTCCGAGTGCAAAGGATTAACAATTGGAAGAAAGAAGAACAATATACAATTAATCAGAGAAATATCCTTACATTTTCTCAATGTTTATGTTCAACGCACTCCCAGATCATAATTGCACAAATTCCGAAATCAATCAATCCGGAAACACTTTGCTAAAGAAAAGCGACACCGTCTCGTTTCAAAATTTATCTTCCACTCTTTCGCTGGCGGACAGCAAAATTTGCGGGAAACTTCAGCGAGGAATCTACGAGTTTACGAAGTGGAGTTCGGAAAGAAGACAGCAGCAAAGTGCAACGACACCAATTCCGAGTAGGAAGACGAAGCCCAAGACGAAGCCGGTGGACGAGGCGCACAGTCGAAGAAGAAGAAGAAGAAGAAGCTGCGTCGAGAGAGGAGCAGCCGATTTATTGGCGAGTTTAAAAGAGCTCGGACCCTCGACATAACTCAGCATTCGTCTGATGTTGACTGAGTGGCCGACTCGCGGCTGCCAGATAGGCGCGGATAGCTCCGCGTACCTGAGCTTCGCCGGTCGCCGGCTACCTCGTCTGCCAATCAAGGAGCATTCAACGGTACTAAGTGGCTCGGCTTAATTAAGCGCGCACCGACCGACCAGGGGACTAAGGGGAGGGGTCCGGGGAAAAATTGCAGGACGCCAAACGGGTCCTGAAAAATATGTTTTCCTCTCGACGCCGCGGTGCGATCTCGCGGAAAATCGAGTAGACAGCGGCTTTTCTTTGAAACGTCCACTGGCACCTTCCTGTTCCGGGAAACTACACGTCTCAAGGGATCAACCATCGCTTCGTTTCGCCTTTCTTCGACTGTTTAGGCGATTTTGTCTCGGTATGCACGGCGATTCGCATAATTGACCGAACTCTGTTGGGAACAGTCTCTCCGAAATTGTACTAAACGACTTGAGAATTTTTCAGGGTTTTTCATTTCTTTTTATTAGAAAATTTCATATGAGATTTATTTCAACATAATTTAAAAAAAAAACGAAATACGTCACATACAAAACAGAATATAATAATTACAAAATAGAATGTGGTTATTAGAGATACACAGATATTTTAATACAGACATATGATTAGTTCGAACAGTATAGACAACTCTTGACAGTTTTTTACAAATATTGCTATTGGTCAGAATGCGAATTAAATGGTATATGTCTATCGATGAGCGACAAATAATTAAGAATAGTTTGATCTGTTTTAACACATATTACAATAATATTAATTTTTCAGACCCATAAAAAAATTCTTCTCTTGAAAATGATCCATGTCAGGATCAAAAGGTTCGCATTTTGTTAATTGCAAGATTGCTTTTTTTTTTTTTATTTCGATCGAACCTGTGCGCTTATACCACCACACATTGTTTATTTAACATTTCCGATCGATACAAGATAGCTTAAATTAAGAATAGTGATGATTGTAATTCCAGGACGAATGTCACGAAGAATTGCAATTGTTGTTCGTCGATTTTGTTCATCGAAGCTCCGGAAAATTGCTTGGAATTATCTGCAAGGCGTTTTCTGATTGGGCGCGTTGTTTGGATTTGTTTCTGCAGCTTTAGCTTCATTTCACGCAGCTTCTCCGACGCAGTGGTCAGGTAGCATGAGTTTGCCGCAACCTACCTGCATCAGTCCGCCAAGCAAGGTGCGAAAATATCGGCTCGTTTGCCCGGTGACTCGGCAACTTCCTTTTTTATCTTTCTCTCTCTCTTTCTCTCTATCCTTTTATTTTTTTTCTACGAGCTTCCTTTCGCGCTATTATCTTCCCCGTGGCTCCGGATCGATTATATTTCTGTTAGAGATTAGGAACGGCGCTGTATATACTATCGCGCCTCGTATTAATTACCCTGGCGGGTACCATAATTAATTTCTCCAACGCCCCCTCCTAATCGAGCCGGTCTTCCAACCTGAAAGCTCTATTTCACCTTGCTCTTCGCTCAGAAATCCACCGATGCAATCAAAACCTCGAATCTAGAGACCTGTCGAGTCACAGAACATTTTTTGTTGGCTATGGTTACGCGAAAATCGTTTCTGTACCGAAGAAAATTGGAGAAAACTGTTCCACAGAAACGTTCTTACACGAGGACGAAGTTAATTAAATAATTGAAATTAATAATCGTTGAATTCTATTGACTGCACAAAAAAATAAACATCGTCTTAAGAGCCAGGATTGAACTCATTCAGATTTCGCAGGACTTTTATTGTAGTAAGCATACTTAAAGAATTATACTAAAAAAATTCTCAAGAAAATATTTCAACAACTTCTCAAATTGTTAAAGCAGAAAATCTGTCGTTGTGATTGGTTTGGTAGTTTTAGTTTTCAAAAGGGATGGAAAATGAAACGATGAAGTTTCAGTGATGATGTTCGACGAACAGGAAAGGACGGATTGATAATTGAGCTGTGCAAAAAGGTGGAAACAGGACATAAAAGATCGAGAATCGACATGAACGTCGATCCGTTCGAGCATCGAGAGGGACAGGCCTGCATCGAGATCGGGAATCTTGGTACGGCGTCGTCACCGATTAATAATTACGACATTGTCGCCGTCGGTAAACGCTTTAATCAATGTCATCGGGCCAATTTCCGATCGCCGCTGGCTTCCACAGCCTGTCCCTCTCTTCCTCCATCATAGCCGGCTACTCTGCAGGAAATTACGCGGCACGATCGAAACGCAAGGCGGAAGTTGCAATTTATCAGTTTCCAGGCTGGACGACAAGCGTCGTATCGCAGCTTCGATTTGCACAGGTGTGAACGGGCCTTAAACCGTGCTCGAAAATCGATCGATACGCTGGATGGAACTTCCATCCGGCCAGGCCTCTCCGTTCCGGAATGATAATCGCGGCTCTTGATTAACCTTTAAATCGATCTATAAAGATATGTGCGGACACAATTTTCCCTAAATGACGAACAAGATTCTGAACGAGATTATGATCGGTGAGGAAGTATTATGTTAATTCATGAAAACAGTGCAGACTTTCTGTATTGGTTTAACAGTATACCATATATTTATTTTTATAAATAATTTTTTGATCATCATTATATAACCATATATATGTATATTTACCTTAACCATTTTTTTTCAAATTTTCATTCAGTAATATTAATCCATTCATCATTTCGTCTCTGTTTAATTATCAATTTTTATAGGAAGCAACAATAAATAAATTATCTTGGCTCCTGTTTGTAACTCATCCACTGAATTACATATATAATCTCATGAATTCTAAATACATTCTTTATAGATTTTTGCGAATGTCTTCCAACGAGCCTCGGCGACTATTTTTTAAATCGCAGCGGGTCGAGGGGTGCAGCAAACGCGATGCACGGTGCACCGATGCATCTTCGTCAATCAATTAAACGCAACAGCCAGTCGAAGTGGCGAGCATTTTAGCTCGGCGATAATTTCCGGATTTTCTCGTGGGCGGTACGCCAAGCGATTGCCGTTTTTCCAGGCAAACGGGGAGTAACAAACTGACGCCCTGCCGGTTGCTCCTCGAGAATCTCGAGAGTTCAGCCTCGGCTCTTTCGCGTCCGGATAACGAGGTTTACTCTTAACGGTTGCGTGGGTGGCTGATAATTATCGCGCGCGCCGCTCTGTCCCGACGGCATCGGCTTTTTCCGCTACGTATTCCATTTATCTCGCGTGTCGCGGCCCTCCAGAGCCAGGATACGCTACCACCGATTCTAGACGCGAAGACTGCCGGGGTCTACAAGTTTAGGGTGTTCCCCGACGATACTGTTCGCGTCAGCCGGTCGAGTACCCCGGTGTGCATTGCAGATTTTTTCCAGCCACGTATTACAAGTGCCATAAGCTTCTAAAGGAAAAGATGCAGAGATGATGATCATAGATATCCCATGATGACAGAAATCTACGATTTATACTAGCCGAAGTAGCCAGATCAGGGGATGTTCCGACTACCCGTCATACAGCCGATCTGCTTTCCCAATTTTCGCCACGCGAGAGTTCACTTCTATCTAAATTATCTATAAAATCAGAATCTGGAATAAAACTTTATTGAACTGTAATCAAAACCCCTGACGGAATAAGATGACACAAGAAAGAGTACCGGGACTCGCCCTGAACCATAACAAAATGATTAATGAAGTCTTGCAATTAGAAAAATAATTATTGATCTATTGAATATCGCCAAATGTTAATAACTATTAAAAAATATATGGAGAAGAAATCGCAACTGTTTCAAAGTGTAGCATATACTTTTCTCAAAATATAAGAAAAGTGAGAAATCAGACAAAGTTATTTGAAATACTAGAAAATCTTTAGTAAGTAAATGATACTTAAAAACTTTTGAATTTAAAAAGAAAATACTTAGCGTACAGAGCTAGAGTAAGTTTTCAAAAATCCACGGCTTGTCAAGTATAATGATTTCCACGGAAAAGGAGTGTCACCTCTAAAATGAAGTTTAACATTAGATTATTGTTTATTCATTTTCGAAGGGGATGAATAGACGCGCGAATTCTTCGCCGGACTCCGGCTGGGGTCACGAGCGACCCCAGGCCGACAGGTTCGGTGAAGCCCTGGAGTCATTTCTCTTTTCCATTTCCGGCGCGATCGATCCGAAGCCGGTGGATTTATCGCGCGGAAAGAAACGGGCACGATCGGCCGGCGATATTTTCGCGGCAGCTCGATGAAATATAAAGAAAGAAAGGTGGAGAAATAAAGGGGGAAAAGCGTGCACTCGACCTTCCATGCATGCGCATACGTTGGAATATCGCCAGTTCCGCTGGTTTTCGAGTGGCCGACGGGTTATTCGAGTGCCTGGCCGCTTGTGCACGTGAATATTGCCGACTCTCTCTCTCTCTCCTTCTCTCTCTCTTATGCGAAACTCTACGGCGAGTGTCTACGATTCAGTGCATCCTATATGCGCGAGAGCGTTTTCCACGGCGCGGCGGTTGCGCCTTCCTGCAACGGTAAATGGCCGGCAGCAATGTGTCGCTCCGTTCTTGATCGAATCTTGCATTATGGTTTCCCTCTGTGCGCAGCTTTTTCACCCGACGGAAAAAAATTTGCTCGAGAACCTCTCCGAGGAGGCAAAGAAAAATAATTAAGCCACTGGAGAGAACCGATGTTCTTGCGCTACCCCGAACGCTTTTACCGGACTTATAGAACAAGCACTCTACGTGACTCGCGGATTTTTGACATTCTATTGACCCTTCGGAAAGTCCCAAGCTCAAAGACGCGGTTCAATTCATCGAATTAACCCCTCGGGAAAAGCTGTAGCTCGCGGAACTGCCTTCGAACGGCTGTCTGAAGTCGGCTCTCGTTCTTCATGCTTTCAAAAGATCCTGTTTCTACACTCTAATTACATAGCTCGGTGTTCAACCCTTTATTTACTGCTCAATTTCTTACGGCGGATTAGTCTGTAGAATATGGATTTACATCTCGAAGACTTTATACATTCAAGGCAAAGATGAGTACACCATGCACGGAACAGCGAAACTATTCGAGGTATTCAAAAATACTTATTTCCGTTCCGTTAAAATTATCTTGCAATTAGTTCGGACAATTTTTTACCACTGTGGATCAATCGGAAACACGTTCAAAAATGATATAAAATAGCACACGTAAAGCTGAAGCACGATCAGATGAATATTCCCCATTTCATCAGAATGTTCCACCGTTCATTCGGAAAGATCAATGCGGTCTACAAGCGTGTAAAGATCGCAGGTTTTACCGATAATGGAAGCAGTTATAAATATCCATGGTCCACTCGTTCGAGCAGCGGACGGTGCTCCGTTGATTGCCATTAAAATCTGTGTGCAGCGTTTTAATCACGGCTCGGTCCAGTAAAAAATTTCACCGCCGGAATGAAGACGTATTCTAGCGAGTTACCATGTCGAGGAAGGAGAGAGAGAGAGAATGAGAGGTGTCGTGAATGTATCAACGCAAAAAGGTCGCACCGGAAAATCATCGATTTTCGTCCGTAACTTATCAAGCTGCTCCTCCTTTGTTTCGACGTCGGAGAAAAACAGGTACACCGGCGTCCGGGGGTTAGGTTCGTTCGCGGTTCGGACCCTGAGGATCGTTTGTGTACCCGGTGCAGCCAGCCGGTGCAACGAGAGCCTCCCTCGGAGAGATGCAACGTCATCCACAGCCCGAAGGTGCGAAGATTTTTCACGGAATTGCACGCCGCCTTAAAAGCTCGTTACAATCGGCGATTCCTCAAAGTGCGCCGTTATTGACTTGCGGAATATTGGGAACCGGCCCCGCGATTGGAGACGGGAGCCTCGTGCACAAAAGCGGCGAGAACTGCAGTCCAGCTGCGCTGCACCCGAAAAAATCATTAGCGTCCGTGGAATTCGACGAACTCGGTCAAGTTACTCGAAGAAGTCAGAAGATTCGGTTGGGTTTTTATAATAAATGCAAAGAATCCACGGTCCGTTAATAATGGTATGAAATTATTTCCAAAATCAGTTGTGCAGCCCGCATTGCTGGTTGACCTCCTCGATGATCGCAACCCACAGAAAAAGATAATGTCTCAACCCAAGAGACAGTAAACTCAGGAAGGCCTTGACCATTTTCTCGTTTACCCCCGAACCAGTCGGTTTCCAGGGCAACGATGGGTCGTATTGCAGTCCAAGTACATGAGGCTACCTGTCGCAGGTGCCAAAATTGTCTACACGTTCCTCTTCAGGGAACGGAACCCTCTTCAAGGACGGAAGCACCTTATCGCGTAAGCCCTTTTAGGGCTACAGGTGGCTCCTAAGCCGATTAGACGCAGCGCCAGGGAACAATTTGTTGTTCACGAAATTTAACCCTTGTTTCGCACCGACCTCTCTCTCTCTTTACCTTCCGTTTCCCTCTCCTTTGCATCGTCCTCTTCGCTACGGCCGTTTTAATACTGATTCGACTGATAAACCTGTCGCCGACAGACGCGGATTACGATCGGCAAATCCTCTCGATCCTCTATCGCGCTCGCTGCCATTCAATTCTCGCTCCGATCGTCGATACTTAATTTCAACTCGGTTTATCGAGCAGCAATAACAACAGATAAATTGTATTGCCCAGGATCCGGCGACTTACTGTCGACTTACTATCGACAGTTTCGGCGACTGAAAAATCTGCTCTGGGCGTATGTGTATAAAATCGTCCGATTTATTAAATTGTAAAATTAATAGACACGAAGAGTCTTGTTGGAAATCTTTTGGAGTCGTCCAGGAAGGAAAGGGCCATTGGAATCCCTGTTTCATCGCGGTACTATAACGAGACACCTGCAAATAGGTTAACGATTAAGCGGTTTATGATCCCGCGAGCAGTTCGTAGGATTTCACGTCCGCGAGAGCCGGTCAACAGGTTGTTCCTCGACAGGCCGACTTCCGGCGAGTCTTCACCAGAGAAAGAGGACTCGGGTAGAGGAAAGGAGGAGGGAATGGCGCCTCTCAATTGCGAACGATTTAAAGCCGACATTGGCCCCGACCTCCCAGCAAATGAAAACTTTCCCCATCTTCATCTTCTTCCTCCTTCTTCTCTGCTCATGTTCGTCGTCTTCTTCTTCCTCCGGCAACTCGAAACGAAGAGCACTCCGCGGGCGCAGAACTTCCTCCTTCTCTCTATCCCTTAACTTCTGCTCGGTTTCCTTATTTCCGCGTGCGAGCTGCGGTTCGACGAGCAATTACGTTCTAGGAAGTCTTCTTCGGGGCCTGGAACTCTCTCGCGCAAGAGAGGGTACCCTGGGCCGAAGTCGTTGCCGATGCGGTCGGAAATGGTTCGTGGAGATTGCGTGCGAAGTTTAAACGACGCCTTTCAGCTTTCTCGGGTTTTGACACGGTTTCGCGGGCTCCCCCTCCGGATCTCCCAGACGCTATACTGTCAATTTTCATTGTCGGCCCGCGCCGACTCGCTGCCAACTTCCATGAATAATGCCAGGCTGCTGAGCGACGCCTCGCGAAATCGACTCCAGAACGGATCCTCTTCGATTCTTCCACTCGTAATCGTCTCGACACGCTCGCACTTTGTCATTCTTCTTCGACGACCTGCAATCTTATTGACCCTCTTATCCTACTCGACCCGAAATTCTACTTTCTCAACAAGTAAAGTGATAAGAGTAGATTATGATTTTTAAGAATGTTTTAAAAGGATGTTGCTTAAAATTTGTGAAAGGTGGTCCAGTATAAGAATTGCCTAACGAAATAATTGTAATCAAAAATAAGGATCATAAACATTTAAAAAATTATAATACTCTACTTTTTCATTAGACAGTTATTAAGAGACGTTGTTGAAAAGTTGTGGTAGGGTAGTTCAGTGTTACAACTGTCCTGTAAAAATATTGTAATAAAAAATAAGGACCATAAACATTTAAAAAATTATAATACTCTATTTTGTCATTAGACAGTTATTAAGGGATGTTGTTGAAAAATTGTGGTAGGGTAGTCCAGTATTAGAACTGTCTCGTAAAAAAATTGTAACAAAAAATGAGAACCATAAACATTTTAAAAATTATAATATTCCATCTTCTTAATAGACAGTTATTAAAGGATGTTGTTTAAAAGTTATGGCAGGCTGGTCCAGTTTTGGAAGTAACTTACAAAAACATTGTAAAAATCACACTATTCCATCTTGTGATTAGAAAGTACTATTACGAGTATGAGCACCGCGTTGAGAATTTTTACAAGAACCAAGCGTTGTTGCGCGTCGCCAGCCGTAAGCAATCTCGCGAGGTAGCGGTAAAATTTCGCAAAACAGCGGCCGCCGCGTTTTCTCAGAATTGTTCGCGGAAACATAAAGATCACGAGACAAAGCCAATCACCGGTCGTAATTAAAACCGATCTGCACGATTCGTTACAGGCCGTCCATTAAACCAGCCTTTCATTGACCCCGGATCATCGTCGAATGATTAATACAATGTCGCGTGTGTAAATTGAGTTAAACCAGTCCGGGGTCCGAGCAAATTCAAAGTAAGATCGCTTGGTGTCGGGGCACATTAGTCATCCCGCCAGGGATTCCACGCGTCGTTCGTTCTGGTCTTATTCCTCGGCTGCCAGAGATATTGACAAGTATCGATGTCATTAGCATTCCGATCGGGCCCGTTCCCTCACTTTAATTTCTGACGGGCATTAAGACAGACGGGAACCTGATGGGTCGAAGCGGTGCCGAACTCAGGGCCCCGAAGATGGGTCCTGGCGAGGATCAGGATCAGGAGGAATCGAGGGATTCGACCGGCTCACGGCTCCCCCGTTGCGAGCCACGGCGCACTTCAAAGACGCCGGAGACTTCATCATCGATACCGGGTCCTGATCACTGCCGACAGATTAGACGCCTCCGCCGTACTCTCTTCTTTTTCTTCTTTCTCATCCACCTTCCACTCCTCATCCTCTTTCTGCGACCTTCGGCTGGTGTGATTACGGACACATCGATCTTCCACGGCTCCCTTTCGAGCTCTGCCAACGGCTCGACGATGTCGCAACCACAAATGTCCTGGCGCATTCCTGCGATGACCTTTTCCCGGATTTGTAAACTCCATTTCAAAGTATACTGTGTACTCTTCAACTCACTACCTGATGCTCCTCTTTCGTCGAAATGATGACCCATTGCTCCTATAAGGAACTGGCCGACCTATAGAGCCGCATAGCGTTAACGAGACCCCCAATCAACCATCTAATATCGATCGTTCTAACCCAGGTTCCGAAAATTCAACTTCTCGGCGAGGAATACATGCGGCTTCGTTTCGCGAGATTTTCCCTGTTATATTCTTTGGGATCAGTCGAGCAGGGGCACCGGTGAACTTACAAATCGACCAGGGGTATGTTTTACGAGCTGTCGGGGGGGGTCCCCGGTGTCCAGTTCACGGAAGGTCCGAAAAAAAGGAGAGCCGGTGGGTGATCGATTGGGGCAATCAAGTCGGTTGGTGGAAACGTTATGAGTTTCCTTCTTTCGTTCCGCCCACCCTCCTGGCTGCTTGTCCGAGTATCCCGGCCCGATGTCGTGTCGAACCTGCGGCGCGTCTTTCGCCCCTCCCCCCTCTCCTCTTCCGCATCCCTTGGTCTCCGCAAAGGGCTATATTGCGAGGATACTACGACCATAACGTGGCCAGGCCGTAGCTAGACAAAGCTGCCGACCATAAAAGTGTCCACCCTGATGCTCGATGCTTTGGTTTATGGCCACCGTGCCCGTGGAACACCCGGGGGAACGAGCAGGTAATCGGCAGGGACTCTACGATCCTCCCGGTGTCCTTCTTCTTCTTCTTCGCCGTCGTCGACGGTCTCATCTCGTTTTCTCATCCTTCTCCTTGTTTTTCACCAGTATCTCCCCCACTTTTTTTCTCTCGTGCCCACCTTGACCAAGGGGAGCTGCACGACGTTCAACGCAGAGCGTGACGACAGGACACGCCTACGAGAGCCTGAGGGTTCTGACTAATTGCCGTTAATCCTGCACGATAGACTGTCCCTGGTGTCGCCACTTTTGTACACCTCGCTCGATTCTACCAGCCGATACTGTCCGCGATGGTCACCAGCATTGCAACCTGCTGCTTGCCAATTTCCTCTCACCTGACCTCGTCAGCACAATCTTCAGCGCTCGAGTCCATAGGCTACTGGCTTCAGGGTGTTAGGGTACGTGTTCATCTGAGAATTTCTGTCGATAGTTGCTTTCGAGAGTACTCTCAATTTATGTGTCCATCTTTTTCATCTTTCCGTTTGCACTCCGAGAGTTCTCCGCGGAGCTCTCCGGTGGCACTCTCAATACCGTGTACACTGGAAAATTTGAGTCCCGAGAGTAACTCGCGATAGTTTTGCTCTCAGATGGACGCGTACCTTAACACTCGTATCTAGTTAAGATTCTGAAAGAGGCAATAGGCTTTTTTTACGAAGATGAGAAAACTAGAAAAAGCTAGTGAAAAACTCACCTGCTAGGAACGTTAACTCTTTCTCCTCTTATACCTAGTGATAACGGATACAGGGGCAACTCGCGATAGTTTTGCTCTCAGGTGGGCGCGTACCTTAACACTCGTATCTAGTTAAGATTCTGAAAGAGGCAATAGGCTTTTTTTTACGAAGATGAGAAAACTAGAAAAAGCTAGTGAAAAACTCACCTTCTAGCGATGTTAATCCTTTCTCCTCCTATACCTAGTGATAACGGATAAAGGGGCCTACTCTGCGCATTACTCCTGCATCCGGTTGACGCATCACACTAGGCCATAACTGACGCATAGGTCATATTCACTTCCGTAGAACAAGCAATACGCCTGGGCGATGCTGGCTCAAAAAACACATGTTGCTGTTTCTCGCTTTCTCTTGCTCGGTAAGACAGTCCACACCACGGCCACTACGACAGCGGAATAGCAGCAACATCTGTATTTTGAACCAGCGTCGACCAAGTCTATCATAAATTGTACTGTGAGAGACTGTTCTCATCGCCTTAGAATCGAGGGCTACTAAACCACGCCATATAAGGCTCTGTACATAGAAAGTGCAAGGTGGACTGTCTTCTATTACGTCTCTGACAGCTAGACTGCAGATTTATATATGCGTTTATGGTAAAAATTAGATGTAATTTAAAGCAGCAAAAACATTAGAAGAGTTTAAAGATACAAGAAGTAGAAGAAGAAATTCAATTTTTATTTCACCCCATTTTCTTGTGATTCAGATGGAAAGATTTTATTTTGCACTAATCTCCGCAGTCTACTCTTGATATTTTGAAAGGTGTATCTTCTTCTAAATCGGTGCAGGTCAAGCAATCGCATATATTGCCTCGCAGGACACTGTTTGGCTAGGATAGAATCGAAGTCCACGAAGCCACGCCCGTCTATGGCACTGCCGAGAGAAAGAGTAAGATTTCCAGCGATTTAGTTTCTTCTAAATGGCTCTCGAGTAAATTGTAAGACAAATTGCCTTCCTCGACAGTATTTTGACGTCGTTTAGGATGGAGGGTCACAAAACCACGCCCGTTTATAGCACCGCCGAGAGGAAGAGTAAGATTTCCAGCGATTTAGTTTCTTCTAAATGGCTCTCGAGTAAATTGTAAGACAAATTGCCTTCCTCGACAGTATTTTGACGTCGTTAGGATTTAGGGTAACAACACCACGACCGTTCGGGACTTCCCAAATTGAGAAACGAAGAGAGACAGGCTTTTGACAAGATTAGGTTACGATCATAATGGTTTCACCTTCTTCCACGTCCCTTCGTTATTACTATTACCGTTAAGGTCTACTTCGGAAACACGGAGAGCTCTACAGCAGAATTACCAAACGGATTCGCGAGGCGTCGCGGCGCAGCCCGGAAATGCAAATGCGACGTCGTAAATTTCGCAGCTCCGAACACGGGAACACCGAGGGGAAAACGGAAGGGAAAGTCCGAAAATTTATGCACGCTCGCGGTGCGTCTCCCTCCACGATTTCTTTGAGCACCCCTGCCGTCACCGAGCTGTTCCGTTCTGTTTGTACCAGTTTACTGAAAACAGTCTTATCCTCTCGTTAACCCTGTCCATTGTCTTTGGCAGTTTTCATGGGCGGCTTAAGTATCGGTGTGGTGTCGCAGACACAGAACGGCCCATCTTTAGCCAATCGACTAACCGGCCACCCAAGGAACCGACGAAAATAAACAGTTACGGACAGCAATTTGTCTCGGAGCCCTTTCCCTATCTCTCGACGCTGATACTCGTTTAGGCTAATTTCCCGCAGGGCGATTCTTTCGACGATTTGTCACCTAGTTCGGTAAACGAGTGGCGTCCTGTTGCGCAACTTGCGGTATGCGTTTGCATAACTTTCCTGAGGGACGCGTTGCTCGCCTGTCTCCTTAGAAACCGTCTACCTGTTGTTGAATCTTGAAACTTGAGGATTTGCAGACTGTTAACGACGTGAAAGACAGGAGAAACTTGGCTGTGTTGATTCTAAAAAAGTGCTCGAGTGGGCGTGGCTTCGTAGCCCTCGATTTAAACGGGAAAGTCTACGATTTAAATGGTGAAGTGAATACAACGAAGTAATCAATTTCGAATGTGTACGAAATGTTGAGACAAATGGGTATTAGACGGAACGAAATGGCGACTGTCGGTCGGGCCTGGCGAGGCTAAAGCGTAATAATTCTGGGCTGATGAAAATCGTCGATGTAATAGCTCCGGCTGGAAAAAAATTCGGGGTATCATCGGGGACAATTCCATTCCCCCACAGGGCATGGCGGGAACAACCACTCCCTCGCTGTCAAGTTGTCCGAACACCGGTCCGCCAAGTATCCCAGAGGCTAGTCGTGGCGAACTTCCGGCGATCGATACTCGGAGTAGCCAGTGCACACGAGGGACAGAGGGAACCAAGAGAGTGGCCGCGAAGAGGGACAGAGATGACGAGCAAGAGAGAAAGGGAAACAGAGAGTGAGAGAGAGAGGAGCGTCCACGTAATTTTACGTGCGGTCCATTGTATCGCGACGAATCAGATAGTGGCCACGCTGGACGTGGACAATTCACCGGGACGGGAAAGTGTCCTCCTCTCGTCTGGGCTCCTCGGTTGGCTCGCAAACGGAGGTGTCCTCTCCTGGACCGTCCTCCATCCGGTACAGCATCCTCTCCTCTCAGACAAGGCTCGCGGAACCGCGTTATCTGCCGGTGAAATCGGCCAGATCGGCCGCGCCGGATGGACATCGGAAAGTTTACGCTCGCCGGTATCTGACGGCGATGGTTTACAAGCCTTGCCTCGCTCTGCCTCGCGTTCGTCTCGCCTCGTCGTGCCTCGCTGTGCCGCACGGACCAGTTATCGTGTTCCGATGGCTCGTTATCGAGCCACGTTTTCACGTCCGGCCGGCTCGATTCTTCCGCGGTCGTAACTTCGATCGCTACCGGCACACAGCGTCGTAAAAATGACGCGGACCCCGCGCTCCGTGTGCTTCCCCCCTGCAACCCCTCGAAAGCGGTTTTCTATGCGTCCCGTTTACTCGCCTCGCGTTCCTGCCTTTGTTCAACGCCGAATTTATTCCGCGCTGCCTCGCGCCGATACGCTTCCGCCGATTTTACTCTGCACCCGCCGCTCTGTGAGAAACGACGCTTAGATATCGCGAATAATCGACTTCGGGGTGGGGATTATTTTCGCACCCTTACAGGTCACCCACTGCATCGTTCGACCATTCTTTGACAAACCCTCGATTTTACCATTTATTTTTAAGACCGGTTTTAACCGCAACCACTCATTTTCCATAATCATTGGGAGTAGGATTTTTGAAGTGAAACTTCTTTGCTGAGGGTAACAATTTTCCGATGTTACGGAAGTCGAAAAACGAGCGCGAAAATTGAAACTGGGAATGAACCCCGGTCCACCGTTTGGTAGTCCAACCGCTTGGACAACCAACGATATACGCGTGGAAAACCACGCGCTGTAGAAGTGAAACTTCTTGCAGTCTAGTAATGTTTAGAAGCAAATTAAGATTGGAAATGTTAAAAAAACAAGATTAGGAACAACCAATACAAAAAGAACAAGACCAAGAACAACTAATACAAAGCAAACATAAAGTGATAGAAAAATCATAGAAAAAGTTTCACTTCAAACACAATGAACGATCAAAATTTGCGACGCAAAGGAGGAGAGCGTATGAGAAAGAGAGAGACATAGTTCATAACATTTTTTATGTGAGTTTGTCTATATTCTTTAGTAGGAGATTTTGAGACTGTTAGCTGGGATTGACCATCGACAGTATTACTAGTAATTCCACTTGAAATTCACTGAAAATGTCTCGTTTCGGTTTTCTATCCCACGGTCGGGAATAAATATTTACCAGTGATATAGGAAACACTCGGTCTCGTTAAAGTCACTAATTGCTTCGCGTGCTCCGTCGTGGGAACGGAATATTTCTATCGTCCGCGATCTCCGCGATGTTTGCGCAAACATTCCGCTTGTGCGAGCCAGCCGAGCAGGCCCCGGAAACGCGAGAATAATTCCCCGCGCAGGAGCAGCTGTTTGCTGATCGAAATCGCCGTGGATCCCGCAAGTCCGGCTATCGGAAGCTATTCGCGACATCAATTGCGCTGAATGACGTCCGACCACTGCAACAATTTCCTTCGTGTTTTCCGCGCGCGCGGTGGCCTCGCAATTTTATCAGAAACGAAAATGTTCCGGGTACTTTCAAGAAAGTTTTACTCTAACGTAGCGTATCTAGCATATTCTACCAAACATAAAATATTAAACAGTGGCATTTAAAGAATTTTGAAAAAATATTTTCATTACGATCAAATTGCTATTAAGAGAACTTTATTAAATATTGAAAGGATTTAAACATACTGTTGCAGTATTTTGAGCTCAATCAAATTACTTGCAATTAATACAGCATAATGAAGTATGAAAAAATAATGGGAATTTAAGTATGAGGACGCGTCGGGAAAACCGAATGAAGAAAACGTGAATGCGGGTTTTCCGGAAACGCTGACGAATTTTCTTCGCGGTTCCGCGGGTTATTCCAGAAATATCGGCGGCCCGGAAAGACGAGAGATTCGCGGGAATGCAAAGCGGTGTGCATTGCGGCGTCCAGTGACGCGTTGCAACGTGCAACACGAGCGTGGATGCAGAATGCAACGACGGCAGCGCGCACGTGTGCAGGCGGTCGCGCGACGCGAACGGTGACGTTTCGCGAAACGAAAGCTTCCTGGAACCGATCCGTAAGGGGATATTTCGCTAGGCGACCGTCGAGAAATTTGTTCCGCGTCTCTGTACACGGCTGACACAATGTAAAGAGAGTTTTCAGACGCGGTCCGCTTCGCGATTCCTGCACGCTTGGACTTTGCCGAACGCAAGAACACTCGAAGAACATGCGAGACATTTTTCGGTCTTTGTGGATTTATTCTAGTCGTATTTTTTTGTACCCCTGTGGCCATTATAGAACGTTTGAGGACTTAAATCGCTCGAACATAAGGACAGTATTCGAGACAATTGTAGGTAGCGTTCACGTAGGGATTTTTTAATGTTCGAGGACTTGAATTAAAGCTGGAAGATTGCACTTAACGACACAGTAATTTAGGTTTTAAAATAAACGACAGTATCGTGTTGGAAAATTGGAGAAAACGCACATTCCTGCGAACCTCGTGGACGCATTTTCCTACGAAAATTGCGACGGCGTTTACCTGTCGGTTTCTGGGAGGAAATACGGTTCCGCGATTGGTTCGTTTAGGGAAAGGATCGGGATAAATCGATCGTGCAGAAATTGGATCGGGCGTCCTCCGAATTTCGTCGCTTTCTCCGAGAGCAGCACGCGATGCTGCACCGGGGTCCCGCGTGACACGCACACGTGCAAGAAAACGAACCACCGACACGCACACCGGCAAGGAAACAGAACACCGACGGGCAGACTAGTAAGAAGACGAAACACGGACACGCACACAGGTTGCCCGGCTCCGAGAAATCGTAACTTGGCGTGTTTATCACCGGCAGGCCGTGCACGGCCAGCGGCGTTAGCGCGAGGAACGACTTCTTGCGTGGCGCGTTAAAATCATATGGGACTTTTTTAAAAGCCCGCGGCCACAGGGACCTCCCGCCCGGCTTCTTGCCCCCCTTCGTCGTCTATTCTTTTCAACCCGCCACCACCCACGTCATCGCGAGCTTCGCAGAAAATCCTGTCACGCTCCTGGACCCCTCTCTCATCCCCTGGTCCACGTTAATTAACCCGTTCGACGGGGAGCACGAAGCGACTCGCTATTTCTAGCCCCGTCTGCTCTTCAATTTTCTGCTCGTTCGCCCATTTATTAACTGTTTCATTCATTACATCGACACGCAATTAAATATTTACCGGCTCCCATTAATAGTAACCCTTCGATGGGAGAATTGTCGGATCCATGAATTTGTAGTTTCAAACCTCTTGAAATTACATCTTGGACTTCCCAATGAATTCTTGTTGTACTAAGAATAGTTTCACGCAATATTGTAACGTCAGCATTACGTAAGAAAAGCTCTGAGTCAATTAGGAAATTCATATTTCTTTTAACTTGTGCATTGGTGGACTAAACCAAGTCATACACTTCAGCAAGAACAATTACGATATGATCTTGGATCAAATTGGCTAAAATAATACATGAGGGAATAAAAAGGAGTCTCTAGGTTGACGCAAAAAAAATCGTCCACGATTTTGCAGAGACATTGAGAACACTTGAGAGACTTGACAAAACCGTAGGGGTTGTTTTCACCCCGTAATGTCAATAATTTTCAAACCCATATACTCCAGAACTTCATTTGTCCGAGAATGATTTGTCTTAATTTGACGAAGCTTTCGACTATTTCTCAAAGTCCCAGGGTACCGATAAGAAGCTGACCAAAACGTCTGGGGGGTGGTTCCAGCGAATAGAGAAGCGTCGATCGAAGTCGCAATGTTCCTAGAAATTCGGCGGAGAGGCCAAGGACGAACGAGAGGAGTAAGGACTCCCTTTCTCTCTTTCACTCTCCTGTCTCGTCCTTCTCCACCTTCTACACTCGTATCCTCAAGGAGGGCCAAGAGTTCGCGGTGGGGCCGTTCATCAGCGGCAACTTGTCACGCCGCTGGGCATCGGACATAAATTCCACTCCGTAATGTGACAGGTCCTCGCTCCTACCCCCGAGAAAACCATCCTACGGCACTGCGCTACCATCCAACGGGTGTCCTGGAACTTTTTCGCTGAAAGTCCTTCATTGTCACCTGTGACGCATTGTCTCAGCAAAGTTTTCAGATTATTATCCATCAACGTTATCAATTTATTAACCTACTTTACAAGCTCTCTAATTCTTCTAGTATTAATAGCATTGTCCTCAAGTTCGTATTTTAATTCTTTGAGTTTGTTAGTTGATTATATAAAAACTTGTTGGTGGATCGATTCGAAATTTTGCGTGTAGGTAGTCTACGAAGTGGACCAAGTTACAGGGTACTTGGCATCCAGAATTTCTAGCGTGTTCCCTTGACAAAAAAGTCTAGAAGCTGTAGAACAGCTAGAAAGATTTAATTGATGACAAATAAAATTGGCTATGAAACAAGTGTCTAAGTTCTCCCACGATCCGTCGGTGTCCTCTCATTTGCTAAAGGAGAATCGCTAGAAGCGGATTTTGCAAGGGTCAGCAGGATAATTGTTCCCGGTGGTGAGCAATGGTTGTCGAATGGCACAGAGGTCGACTCCCGAGCCAGAAACGATACCTTGTAGACGGATAATGTCGTCGGTGGAGTTTCAGCAGGAAAGATAGATCAGAGAGACCGGCCGGGTAGCTCGTTGTGGCGTTTCCTCCTTTCCGCCGGAACTCGATAGCAATCGAATAGCCACTGCAGTGTCCGGCGGGCACACAGACACGCGCGCCTTCCATTTCGATATAAATCAGTCGGGAACGTAGCTGGAACACGCTCCTTTCTCGCTCGTTTTCGCGCTAAACCTTCCTCGACCTTCTTAATAACTCGCATCGCCCGTTGGCTCTCTTCCGCCAGCTATCGACCACCATCGATACCCTTCGGACCATGTCGATGACTTCCGGTTACTCCATTCCTCCGCAATTCTGTCCTGCTAAAAATTCAACTTCAAGACTAGCCTCTAATCAAACTGTCTGCAGGTTATGTTAAATGATTAGTTACTTAAAAATCAATTCTTAACAAAATATTAAAGTAGAAACGATTAGAGTTACTACTGCAATGGGCTTTCAGGTTGCAGAAAAGATTTTCTACGTTAATATTACTCAATAAATTATTTCGATTAAGGTGTTAGTCAATAAACTGCTTTGGCTCGTGGTAGTGGAATGTTTAGGGGTTCGAAAACAAATTGAAATCGCAAGAAAAGGTAGCTGCATGCAGGGATAGCGGACACGTGGACGGGAAGGAAGAGGATCTGGGGAGTGGGTGAGGGGTTGCATAGAACTCCGGTAGCACTGGTACCAGGTCGCAAAAGCGACTTAATGTCCCCATTTGTCCTGCGGCTCTCCGGAGGCGATTCATCCTCACCCTTTGTGCGTCCACAGGACATGGCGTCCCATATAAGCGACACACCGTATCACCTCCGCCCATTCCGGCGTCGGCCTTTCGTCCTGGAAACTGTAACTCGGAAGAAATTAACCGACTGGACGCGCCGCGCTTTTTCCCCAGCTGCCTGATTTATTTCGCCGTGTAACTGGAACGTTTACGTGTTCTGTCTGTCCTCCTGGAACCTGCGATCTTACGTTCCATTCGTTAGCCCGCGTGTAATTAATCGGTACATGCGGAAAATTAGCAAATTATAAAACACAACACCATCAACATCCATCCGTAACGGTGGTGTACTTGTTGTCTGTTGAGGGGTTACGTGTAAATAATTATATACGTGGACGGTGGAAGAAATATATTTTAATGTAGGAAGACCAAGTCGGAGGTGTCTACAAGACGGGCGCACGATTAGGACTAAACCCCTAAACGCGAAGGCGGCGGTACGTACCTTCATACCTGAAGGGAGGACCGCATGTTATAAAATTAAGGGAACCAGGTATTTTCCAATATACCTAGATCTTGAGTTTTCGCATAGTAAAGTAAAAAGCCAGATGTTTTACCTTGACACTCCCCCTAAAACTCTACATCCATATTTTATGACAGTTCACTCGAGTCCCATTTAAAATCAAAAAATTGTTTTTGCACTATCGATAAATTTTCGTCGGACTTCATATCGTAAACTGCATTAAGTTTCTTCCATATTTCTCGTGCTGTTGTGCAACTCAAGAGTAAGTCAAGACGTTTTTTCTCGACTGATGTAACGATCAACTTGCGAGTTATTTTTATCAGCCTTTCGAAACCTTTGTAGGTTGACTTCATAATTTGGAGAATTTTCAGCTGGGCACTCCAGTTCTCCTTCACACACACTAATGGAATCATCGTTTTCCTCCAGCAATGTGCGTATAACGAAACGCCACTGAAGCCAATTTTCACTATCACGTAGTTTTTCTATTTTCAAATGCATCGACTCCATTTTCAGATTTTGCACAACTCACTGCACTTTCTAATCGAATTATTTACACTGATAAAGTAAAGTAAAATGCCAAATGTTTTACCTTGACATTGTCCTACTAATTTATTTAAAGAGGCAACACGGATAATTAATTATTGAAACATTGATTCTTTACAGCACCCCTATTTCATACCAATTGCGCCAGTGTTCACAAGATGGAGAAAGAAATAAGGATCAGGTGTATACGAGTCCTACCTCTTTGATCGTTTAATTAGGATAATTAGCGTTAAACTGGAAAAGTGGGTCGTCTCGGTCCCAAGCAGGAAGCATCGGTCCCAGGAAAAGAACGTCACTGGTCTGGGAAGATTTCTCGAGGCACTCGAGCAATTGAAAAGGTCGAATGACCTGTCGGGACACGGGACAATTTCAATGGCGACATAATTACATTATTTGTTTACCCGTGAGCGGCACCTGTCGCTTTTATGGCGACAGTGGAGACGTGTCTATTATGCGCGTGGATACGCGTACAACTCTGGCCGCCGTGCCGTAACGGCCAACACGCGAATCGCTCGTCAGAAGGATTAGGTCACTAATCTGCCGTTAAGACTCGACACTCATTAGCCGGAGAGACAAATCATTAAGAGCTGGCGGTGGTTCGAGGGCCCCGTTAGGCACTGCGCCAACCTGTCGACAGTCGGTAATCGCCTTTGAGCTAATTCCCTTAATAACTTTATCGTCCTTTGAGTCCCTTGACACCAGGATACCGTGAATATCTTCGAACCGATCGGCTAAACAATTTTTATCAAGCGATCGTCTACAACAATAAGCTGCGTACTGATTTTCCTTGAGCCTTTGCAGTCTAATTAACCTCTTCAGTGGGTCTAAATGGATCTAGATCCTAACATTGTAGTCTGATCATCGTTCAGCTGAGCTTATTGATTTTAATTTCTAATTCAAGAACAATTGAACTAGAATTTTCCAGTAGTAAAACTTGGACTAATTAAATACAAATTCCTCGTTAATCCAAATTGTCGCTCAAGCTAATGGCCAATCATAATGCTCGCCATAGCAAGGGTTCTAGTAATTTAGAAGTAAATATGAACAAGACGTATCGGAATCTGAAATGATCGAGCGTTGTGGGTCCCGAAGGCGATCGAGTCGGAGGTCGCAAAAGGATTCAGAGATCCTCTCGATCGAAAGCGAAGCGAAGCAGAGTCCCTCGGCCGCAACCAGGGCGACGAAAGCGAACGGTACGTATTAATCTCGAGCCGTTACAATGCACCGAGGCCCGATCTCGCCTCATTCTTCTTCGGCTAGGCTCCTCATCGCTCTCCGAACCGAGCCGTGACCAATCCGGAATAAATATTGCCGATTATTAACAGCGGACGAACAGGCCCGAGAGATGGTACGTGTCTTCGTGAGATGGTTGAGACGTTAAGTGGGCCCATTAGCTACGTTCCTAGGTGGACCGTGCCCCGATGATGGCATTCCTTCGCGCTCCACGATCCCTTCTTACTCCCCCTTTCCCGAATAAGTTTCTCTCACGCTGCCATGTGTACCTGCCTCGAGGAATCCTTGTCCACTTCTGCCGATAAATTTATTGTCTCAACAAATGCTCCACATCCGTCGAAACACGCGTCGGAAGTGTTACGTGCACCGAGAATCTTCAAGAACTCTCCAGGACAATTTTAACCCATTGCCCTAGGAGCTATTCCGACTCCAGAATTAGGACATCTCATCCCATCCAGAATATTTTCTAGAAAATGAGCAGATACACGCTATTTCCAACATTATTACCGGAGGAAATTTAATTTCCCATCAATTTAAAAAGACTACAAATTTAGAAATAACATGCTTACTTTGACTCATGGGTAGAATGCGGATCTTTGTGTTTATGAAGAAATTGGGTGAAATGTAAAACAGTAATAGATAAGAAAGATTCAATAATTTTGTAAAAATGTTTTCAACGTAACAAAGTCATTAAGGGATGAAATAAATTTTCATTTTATTCCTGCTTCCCACAATCAATGCAGAATATTTTTATTTCGCATAAAGATCCGCAGACTACTCATGAGTTTATTTCAACGTTGCTGTTAAATATCAGGCATTTCAAACAGAAAAACACCTATTCCACTTGGAGTGATACGGTCTCCTAATTTCCACAATTGCAAAATATTTCCCGGGACAATCATCGGATCGATCAATCCCGAGAGTAGTCGAGGCTCGCAGCTCGCCGTTCGACGATTAATTACCCGATCACTAATCACAGTCGAACAGGGTCGCGTTCACATAGACACAACCCTATTCACCGTCGCGATCGATCATTCATAAACCCCGGTCCGTCAGGCCGGAGGGTGTCAAAGGGATAAAGTCGTCATCGTGGATCAACCGGTGAGGAATTCGCTGACTCGGGCCCCGGAGGTCACCGCCGTGGCTCGCCAAGGTGACATCTTCATCGTTCCTCCTCCTCCTCTCCACCTCTGCCAGAGTCCCAAAGAACCTTTCCCCGGCATGGCGTGGCGTGGCCGAGGAATGACTATGCCGACACGTCTGCGTGGTTCTCTCCGGCCCTTGGCCCTTTGTCGGCCGATCACGGGACACCTGGACATCAGGCTCTGCGGTTATCTGCCTCCTCTACGGGCCGTTCGAGGTCATCGGAAAGGGTATCCACGATCTTTGAGGGGAGATCATGCGGGGAAACCACGGGCCAGTTAACACCGCGGTGTCACTCTTTGCTGGACGTGTTTGGCCGATGCTTTAGGCCCAGTTAACACCGATGCCGGCGCTCCTGTGATCTCTACCTCTTATCGATTTACTCCGAGATTCCAACCAACTCTGGACCATCTCGAATTTAGACGATGGAGCACCTTTGGAACTTTAGACTAGACTTCTTCAGATGCTGCACTTCATACTAGAAATCATAATTCGGACACTAGGTTAGTAGGAAATAGGAAATAGATAATTGGTCCCCTCAGGGTTTCAAGTCCATACACCACTCTCCTTCTCTTTCCAATTTAACCTATCGCCTAATTGCAACCAATTCCAGCGGGACCTACTGTTTTTTTAAGGTGGGTTCCGAACCACCTTTGCCAACAACACGTGAGAAGTACCTGGGAGTCACTTCCCGGGTTTTTACCAGGCGGTCACACATCCGAGTCCGCTCCACGCTCCACATTGTTTAACTTCGGTAATCGAATGAGAACCGGTGCTTTCAACGGGACCACAGTCGTTGGCCCACTAGGTTAGTATTATGATGATATGGCCCTGTTCAAGCTTCTGGGTCTGTTAAAGCACTTTATAGAACCTTCTTTCAGAGGCTGTACCTGGTTCTAGAGTTCAGACTTCGGACGCTAGGTTAGAATTATGATGTTATGGTCCTATTCAAGCTTCTGGGTCTGTTAAAGCACTTTATTGAACCTTCTTTCAGAGGATGTACTTGGTTCTAGAGTTCTGCCTTCGGACGCTAGGTTAGAATTATGATGATATGATCCTGTTCAAGCTTCTGGATCTGTTAAAAGACCTTCTTGAACCATCTCCTAGATTCTGTGCTTGGTTTTCAGAGTTCAGACTTTGAATCTTCAGAACTTCAGTCTAATTATGAGTGAGTTCCTCTAGTGTTGAATCGAGTAAGGATAACGTTGTACGAGAGAATGAGTGTCCAGGTTAGGTGTACGGTTTAGAAATGAGAATCGAAGCCTGGAACTCTCCCGGATGAGGATCGCGTGGACCAGGGGGTTGCACGTGCACGCGTCTGCTTATTTTCGGGGCTCCTCGGCAGATTAAATTTACACATAGTAGCGCCGTGAAACAATGCCGGGACCGTTTGCACGCTCCTGCAAATATTTGAGTGGCGGTGTTTGCTTTCTATTCGCGGTAGCCAAGGGCTCGAGCCTCCGTGTGTACACCGATCCCCCTGCGCGCACTCTTCCTGATCGATGTTTGCCCCGGCCACTTCGCTTTAATTGCTCGCGAATCGCGGCGTAATGACTGCCGAACGAGCTTGGGGCGAGACGCTTCGCGTGTGTCCATCCCCATCCTCTCGATTCGAATCGAATCCTGATGCGGTCGACCCTCGAAAACGTATAAAATTACCCCGGGGTAATCCTGGATCCAAGGATCTACAAAGATTTTGTGGCAGCTTCAAGTCTGGGGGTGAAAATGATTCGAAGATCGCTAGCTGTTCTCCTTCTACAGAATTCAAAACCAGATATGCACCCATAATTATGAAAGCGGTCTAAATCATGTATTTCTTGTTTCGAGATGTTTGAAGGAAAAGTATATTAGCACTAAATGAATCCACTATTTTTCATTCTTGACAATATCGTAAAAGTTACATTAAATTAATTTAGCTTAAAATAATATGATAAACTCATTCGTTTTAAATTTTCACTTGAACTTAGACCACTTTCATAATTATTGGCACATATGTGGCTGTCTCTAATTTATCAGGTTTTACATTCCCTTGACTTTGCTGAATTTTCTGGGCTTGCAATTGGGCAGTCAATGAGTTAATCTTGGATTTCGGGTTGAAACTTCGTCCGTCAACTATTGCGGATTTGCTTGATGCTTAAAAATGTGTTGACAAGTATGAATAATGAATTCTACATTCGATACGAACTGTGAAATGTAGGGGCGGGCCGGGGATGACTACCCTGGAGATGTCTCACGCAGGGTGAGTAACGCGGATGCGTAAGACCCGATGGTCCGAAAAACAGTTGACTCATCGTGGCCAATGAGAGAGCTTTAGGGCCCTAGGTAACCCAACATTAAGACAAACCCTCCCTCTGCATCTTCTGATTTTCCCGGATTCTGGTGGAAGATTTGCGAGGCTGCGAATTTATATTACGCGGCCGAGGACAAAAGGGGTGTGTGTCGAGTAACGAAAGGTAAAAAGGGACGTGTACGTCGGAGGACGTGTCCGGACAGCGCAGCAGTCGATGGAAAAGGGTAAAAAGTCACGACGAGTGGGATTAGCAGAAAATAGAGGAGAAATGATGGATCGATCGCGATAAAAACGCGGCGACGAGTAACGTGGTCAGTTATTAATGTAGCCCGACGATGTCACGGCCGATCGAGAGATCGACGGAGGTCTGGCACCGGGGGTAGGAGGATAAAACCGGAGTAAAAACGTGGCTGGCAGAGCGGTTTGGAGATGAGGTCGCTCGCCGGAAGTTCCGTCGCACCGGAATTCATAAAAACTAGCGGCGCGGACCACCGTTCGCGGACGTTTCTCTCTTTCCCTCGTGATTCTCTCTCCGGGCGTCGTTCGACTCTCTTTCTCTCTCTAGCAAGGGGGTTGGGGTTGGAACGGTGGAAAGCGTCACCAAAAAGCAGGAGGAACACCGCGTAGGCGAGGAAACGTTGGTCGTCGACGATCCTCCGCTTCCAGGACCAGGGTTTCATTTTAGAGCCCGGAAAGAGCTAATTTTTGCTCGGCTGCGACAGACCTGGATCGGAATTTTTGCTTCCGACAAAATTTCATTCTCTCCGCGAAACGTACTGTGAAAGAGGACACCGTCAAAAGTATCCAACGGACTCCTCGTCCCTCAAACTAATTTCCTTTCGCGGTTCTTCCGCACAATACAGAAACTCTTCCGTAATTGAGGCAAACAGCATTTCTTGACGGAGTCTCGGGAGGGGATGATTTTCGGTGGAAGTTTCACGGGGAGCGAGACTAGGGGGTATTTTTATGGAGAATCTCTCTCGCGATGGAATCTCCGTTTAGTCGTCCAGGACTGCCCTCCATTTCGTTGGTTCGAGGGGAGATGTAAATTTCTGCGATCGATCGGCCGTCGTCTCGTCAGGGTCAGAGGCGCGAGCTCGACCGCAGGCCAGGCCAGTAAATAAAAGTCCAGAGTTAATTTTTTTCGAACAATGGACCGGACTGTTGTGGTCGCCGGAGGAGGGTAGACACCCCACACTTTTTTTTACATCGGGACAGTCCCACCCAACTGGACGCAATCCCGTGTCCCCGTGTAAATCGAAAGCTAATGGGATTCAGAGACCAATCTACTGCTCACGAAAAAAGTCGCCAGAAAACCCTGGCTGTCCATAGATTCCGGAACGGCCGCCCCTGGAAATCAATGATCCCCTCGATCCTTCGCATTGTACACGATGTTATTTTATGTTATAAAACGTCGGGCGATATTCAAACAATTTCTAACTGCCCTGTGACAATATATTCTTTTGAATTTTATAAGAGGATATATTTTTAATGCATATAGATATATAATGTATAAAGAAAGGGTTGCGCTGTGAAGAAAGGTGGAGAAGGGTTAGTTTGAACTAGGGTCAGTGTATCGTATACTGTCGGCAATAAAACTGGTTCGCGAAGAGCATCGAGAGCCGATCCAGGGAAATTTGTGCGCGCGAGAATCTCGGGGAGGAGTTCGAGCCAGCTCTAATTAACGCGTTCGCGTAATCAAAGACCGGGAAAAACGAATAAGATCCAGAGGCCGGGCCGAAAACGGCGTGGAGTGGCGGAGCGGCGCGGAGGCCGACGTCATCAAGACGCGCAGCGTTGCCAAGGATCCCGTAATTAGGGGAAGCTGATTTTTCATTTGTCGGGTATCATTGAGGTTCTGCTCATTAGCCGTCGGCGTCGACGGCGTCGGTGCGCGTCGCTCCGTACTCTCTTGCTGCTGCTCGCGCCAGCCGAGCATCCGCGGCTGAAGCTGAAGGATGCCTCTGGTTGGCTAGCCTTGCCCCGGTCTGGTTGGTCTCTGGGCTGGCTGATAAAGGCGCATCCTCCTCTCTTCCGCTCTCCTTTTCCCTCGTCCTCTTCTCTTCTCTTCTCAGACTACCGTCTCTTGCTTTTATCTCCTCCCTCCCTCGTCCTCGTCCTCATCCTCATTCTCCTCCTTCTCTCCTCGACATCCTTCTTCGTCGCGCTGCTCCGATTCTTCCCTGGCACGAGCCGACAGTTCCTTCGATTTTCTTGTCCTTCCCAAATATTTCTACCCACGAATTTTTTCACTTTTTGAAAAATTATAGACTGCGGATTTCTGCAATAATCTTATATCCCGATCGCGAGAAATTCGGGTCTGTTCGTTTCTGGTAAGGCAGAATCGCGCTCTTTTGATTCACGCGATTCCATTCGCTTAACCCCTTGCCCTACGATTTATTTTACAGTTTGAGTGATTGGAACTTTTTTGTACTTCGTATAATATCCTGGAAAAGGAGATAATTTATATTTAATCTATGCTTATACATTCTCCAAAAGCTGTACATTAACAAAACCAAAGGAGGATTTTATTTCGGTTTAAAGGAAATTAGTTGCATACGTATTTATTAGACTATGTTCAGAATCTTCATCACGAGTCAGACACGATATTGTAGGGGAAGGGGTTAATTGAATTACGCACAATTGAATGGTACGTGTGTGAACAAACTGTGGGTGAATTAATCCGGTTACAATAATAGTGGCAACAATTTTTAGTAGAATACTTGGCTCAATGGCGGAATAACAATTGAGAACAACGTGTTTACTATCAGAGCAGGATGGAATTGACAGCGAGACGAGCTCGCAACGTACGGACATCCGTTTCGCTTAGGAACAGAAGGGGGGTCTAATTTGCCAAATTATTGGCGCGCATCTGTTTGTCGCATGGTAATTCGCGAATTACGGGTAAGGTTACATATTAGTCGCGCGATCCGCGGCACACACGGCGCTGCTGATTATAGGCAATTAGACGCGAAGTTCAATTCTGAACAGGGTCAAATGAAAATTGTTCAAGCCTGAGGTAAGATGCCGCCGAAATCGGGTTCACGTTTGACGAATTGACGACCGGGTCTCGGGGCACTTTCACCGAGAAGAAAATTCGAGTGTCTGTTCGATCGAGGCCAAGGGGGTTCCGAGTTAATAAATTAGCAGCGACGCGACGACGCGGCTGTCATTCCCGAATCAATCCCAAGCGGATAGTAGTTTCGGCGCGTGGGTGTGAAACGATCCGCGCGCGGGCGGTGTTAAGTAACGAAGCCGGCTCATTACTTCTTCTCGCGTGACGTCCGCAAGCCGGGACGAATAAATGAAAGGCGACGAGGAGAAAAGGAGTTTCTGCCGTGGCTCGCTCGCTCGCTCGTCTCGTTACGGCCATCCGTCATTTTCACGCCTCGACGAAGATCTATAACAAGAGGCCCGAACGACTGGCCTGAGCTCGCCGCGAGAGGAATTCTCGAAATCTGCGTTTGAAAATCATTCTGTAATCGATACCTCCTTTTCTAACCCCTTCGCTACTACGGACAACATATCTTACGACTGTGGTTGTGTCGGTAGCGTCATAGAATTTATACATTTATAACGATAATTGAAAAATAGAAAGAAACCAATTTTTATTTTATAATTCCTATTTGTTGCCAACAACGCGCAAGATTTTTATTCCTTTTCTAACCCCTTTGCTACTACGGACAACATATCTTGCGACTATGGTTCTGTCGGTAGCGTCGTAGAATTTATACATTTATAACGATAATTGAAAAATAGAAAGAAACCAATTTTTATTTTATAATTCCTATTTGTTGCCAACAACGCGCAAGATTTTTTATTCCTTTTCTAACCCCTTCGCTACTACGGACAACATATCTTGCGACTGCGGCTATGTCGGTAACGTCATAGAATTTATGCATTTATAACGAAAATTGTAAAACAGAAAGAAAACTATTTTTATTTAATTCTTGTTTGTTGCCAACGATGCGCAAGATTTTTATTCAGCATGAAGATCGAGGCGATATTGAGATATCTTGTTCGTAGCGAGAGGGTTAATGAATTTCTTTTTCTCTCAAGAGAGATAGTGATGATCGTGAAGGTTGATACACGGTGTTCAGGTAAGATGAGGATTCCACTAGTCTTATCCTCGCTAAGAATCTTGACGTTTCCACGCGTAGTTCAACCCTAGATAACTAACCTTTCGCAAAAATGACGATCACGTTCGAGTCAGTACTTGAGAAAATAACAGTTGCTTGATTCATCTGCTTCTTTACAGTGGGTTTACGGAGCGCTAGAGATATTTCACTTTCTCAAAACGACAGAAACACGCCTCTATTTGCTCTATCTGAATTCGGGAAAGAATAACGGGCATTCCATTAAAAAAATTGAAGAAAGAAAATCAAGGTGACAAAATACAGCATTGTATGTACCCCTAGAAACCATGCAAGATTTATTTGAAAAATTATTCCGTACAAGAAATTACGGATTATTTTAACACCAAACCTACCAAGCACTAAAAACGATTAAAATGACAAGGACTTATCTATTTCGATCTTGTGCAATTTTTAGTAGAATATGTGCTCGGATAAAGAAATTTATTGAATCAATTTCCATGTAACTAAATAATTTCGATAATTGTGAAATGAAAAAGATAAAACCGGTCGAGAGACCGACAGGTACGTCTTTACAACAAATTAGAGATATTAGAGTCCGTCCTTTTGACAGGTTCCGTAAACCTAGTGTCGCAGAGAATCATTGTGGAAAAAAGTGTTGAAATATTTTTGATTGCCGTCGTCATTTCCACGCATGGTAGCCTTAGCTATCTAGGGTGTAAGGAGCCATCTGTTTTCTTGATACCACTAATCCGACACCAGATATCAGTCTCACGGTCACGCTGACTATCCGAAAGGATTCGACTGATCGCTCAGACGTGTCGTGGTGTGTGTTTCAGGGACTGGAACGCGACGGGCAACGTGCGCGTACAAGAGTCCTGGCCGACGTGAGCGTCCTTCGGCACGGCGAACTCGAACCTCTTCAGCACCGAAGGATCAGGCTCCTTGATTGTGTCGCGCCTGACGGTGAGTCCTTTCTCTTCTTCACGCCGCACCGCACCGCCGACGATCAAACCCGTTCCCCTCGATCCGGATCATTTCGTAATCGAGCGAGACGGGATCGACGGTCTTGTCCCCGCGACCAGATCCCAGGATAAATAATTGAACATTGTTCCCGTCGATACAATGTACATCCTTAGCCTTTCCAGATTTTTCACCGATCTAAATTGCACTGCACTTTATCAATTTTATTCGAAACTTCGTCTCGATCAGAATTGACGATTCATTAAGCATCCCTAGCTCCACGGTTTTGTAATTAATACTGAAAAAATTTTATCGAGACTTCGAATAAGACGTCTGACAATTTATTTAAGTAAAATCTCAATCTTCTGTGATAAACAATTTGTTATAAATCTTGCTGGTACAAGTGCTCGATCTTCATTGTATGCTAAATTGAAAAATTTTGTTTTTCCTCTCACGATTTTCTATTTGACGGAAAGCCAATCCAGTTGATCAATTTCATAGCCTGTGTGAAAATTCTGTTTCCAATTTGAAAAGAGGTTACTAAAATGGCAACTTGGAGGATTGCCGTCCCGAGGTAGGGAGCTAATTCGCTAGCCCTAACCGCGATCAGAGTGGAGCCACGAGTTCACCGTCACCGATATTGGACCGATCGACGCGATGTTTATAGCTCGCGTCACCCGCAGACCCGCCATTAGCGAAAGTTAATTAGAAATCGGAGGTGGTCTCGGGGTTTCGAGGAAATGTTGTAGCAGTTTGATTAGATTCGTGTCGCGTAATTGGATCGTCGGGACCGCTGACTTCCTCGACGCGAATTTCAACGAGATCGATCGTTGGTTTGTTCTAAACGTTCGATTTCTTTTTTTTAATTATTTTCTCCACAGTGTTCGTAGAGGGGGGCAAGTTAGAGCGATCAAGGAAGCAATTACACGCGAGTTAATTGATTCGTGTTAGGAATCCGGGGGACCAAAACCGAGCTAGCACCGTGCGTCCGCGATCACGAAGGGACGATCGAAAGATCGGATCGATACTCGGCTCTCTCACGGCGTGACCGATTTCTTCGGTCGGATTAAAATCATCGACCGTTTTGCCCCAGTTTCGGATGACAGGCCGATCTTCTGTTCCGCTTGGACGAACCAGATCTTCGATAAACGCGATCGATCGTTGCTGATCTGCGAAATCGTACTTTGTCGCTTTGATTCCAAAGCATCGGTGGAGAAGAACGATCGGCGATTCAGGTGATCTATGAAGAAGTTATCTCCTTGTTGCACCAGTTAACTGCATTCTTCAATCACTCTTTTTCTGGTGTTTTTATTAGAAAATCAGCTGTAGAATCCTGTCGTACAATCAGAAATCATTACAAATATACTGGACCATAATTTCAGAATTTTCTTTGCTCTTCAAGTAGTAATTCTTGTATTCTATTGTCCTGTAATTTTTATATCACCACGTGTACACCATGTTCTCTTTACTTTTTAGCAACAACATATCTATCAGAGTTATTTCAATTTAAGAGATCGACAGGTTGAACCAGGTTGGTTTCCAAACAGATAATTCAGGAAAATGCGTCGACCGTTATCAATACTGATTAAACATTGAAATATCAAGGCAGAGTGGAGACGCTGGTGTCCGCACGGGGAGGAGGTGTCATCCTGAATTTTTTCGAAAGGGAAAGCTCGGAGGGTGGGTCGAGAATGCGCCTCGTCATTCTTCGTATCCCCGTTGGATGCCGCAGGAACCTTGAAACGAGCCTGCCGAGCTTCCAGGATAGAAGACAGCTATGGAATTGCAGGCGGTTGCTTCTCTCGTTTCATCCCTTCATCGACGATAAACGATCCTCCGAAATATTACGAGACCCCTGATAGAAAAATTCTTATAGAAATATCCACGAAATTCTCTATCTTCGCCAATCAAACACCAAAAGCTAAAAATACAGAAGTAGAAATCCTTAAGTCTTCAGGGGCTGAAATTCAATTCATTGGCAACCTTCTTCAATCAAAAAACCAAAGTTCCTAGTTTCACATTAAAAGTTGTTCAACGACCCCAGGTGCTAAGTGGTTGAAACTAAGTTGCTTTCGAAACAATCTCGTTTCCAAGGGGTTGAAGCCTCCGGTTCCTGAAAAGGCAATCTTCGGTCGGAAAAAAGGGGTCCGCGTCCCTGTCGATCTTCGTAATCGATTTACACGGGACGATCGAGTCCGGCCGTCCTCGCAGCGTCGATTTTCCTCGGTCGCGGATTTCCGCTGATTCATGGAAACAACGAGTTCTCGAGACGAGCGAAAAGGGGGCGGTTGTTTCGCCGAGATTAACACGTCGGCGATGATGCGTCTATCCCCTGGAGGTGTCTCGCCTCCTCGTCCCGTAATCTCTCGAGTATACAGGACTAATGGGTTATTTCAGGTAATTAGCCGGAGGCCCCTGTTTCTTCCACGGTCCCCGCAAAAACCGGAACCAACAACCCCGGGCACACACACCAGCCGTTCGTTCCCCGTGCGATTCCGCGTACGACGAGAACGACGACGCGCAGCACCCGTGCAAACCTCTATTTGCGTGCACCGGTGCGCGATTTCTTCACGCACGCCCCTTCGACGCGCCATCTACCGTTCACGGTACTCTTGCACACGCCTCTGCGTCGCCGTTAATTGGATCCCGAGACGGCCAGTAAACCAACCATAATTGTTCCGCGATGACAGCTTGTTCAACTCTGCCCAATCTGCCGGGAAATCACCGGGAACATGATATCGCCAGCCAATTTCGCTCTCGCTTCTCCCGGCTTTCTCGTTACTCGAAACCCCCCTCCCCTCCCCCGTTCTCCTTCTTTTTCGAATTCGCTTAAAGGTCGCATCAATTACTATCGATATTGGCTTTTATACAATCCCTTCTTGAAATAGGGCCCCTGTTAGCGCACTCTTTAGCAGCTTCATCAGCTTCTACCTTCCCTGTGGCTCCAGTAAACTCCGGTATCCAAATACCTTAGTATGATACTTCTGGCGATATCGGAGGTCCAGCGGATCGATACATTTTATAAATTATTCTTCATCCACCTCGGCCGACTTCGAGTTCCGTGTAATTAATGCTTCGTCTCCTTGAGGCGAAGCAATCTTTTCTATTACGCTTAAAATAATATTTCTTGAAGCTCTTCGATGAACCGATCTCATGAATTTCGCGATTCAATAATGCAACATATCTGGTGGAGTGGCATTAACGAGAAATTCTATCCAGGGCAACGGAGAGTTAATTAGTCTGTCGCGAATCGGGGTAGAATTTCGCAAGGGAATCGCATCGGTATCGCGGCACAATGGCGGATCGTTTATCGGCGATCGCGATCTAAGGTGTCGAACGGGGACTGTGTAATCGGCCGATTAAGCGCGACCGCGGGATCCGGGCCCGTGAATTTGGCAATTACCGACCAGTGCTAATGACGAGCGACCCGACGCGAGCCGTAAAAAGGTGTCGGAAGGTTCTCCCAGCGCCTTCGAGAAACTCGGCTCTGCCGAGTCACGCCGTGTAACGAACTTGGAACTCGCCTTCTCCCTTTTATCGAACGCGCGATGCCAAATCCCGGGCCGACCGTTTCCCTGTCACAGGATGAGGCGTCATTAACGGCCCGATACTCTCTACCCTAACGCCTCCCCGAACCAGCCTGCACCTTGATTCTTTAATTCACGGCTGCACGTGTTATTCCGTTTCTGGCGAAAAAGTGACCCTGGACCGTTTCTTGCCGCCGTCCATGCGAGATCCAGATCCACGTGACAGCCTCTAATAAGCCTTTCTAAGGCTGAAAACGAACCTGCGATCTATCTCATCGTCTTTTAAGTTTTTCATTTCTCACAAGTGCAGGGGTTGTTTTGGAATCATCATCGGGGTGTTCGAGCTGTTCATAGGCTTAGCCGATTAGCTACAATTTTGTTCCCAACGGGATTTGTTAACCCTTCAGCGAAAAATTAAGGGAAAAATATTGCAAAGAATTAAAACAACATTTTCAGAAATATAATAGTATAAATAATAGTATAAATAGTTATAATAATATAAAGATGAAAAAAATTAAATAAAGGTCTGTTTTTGTGTTTTATTTAAGGGAAAAATATTACAAAGAATTAAAAGAACATTTTCAGAAATATAAACATAAATGAACATAGTTAGAAAACACATTCTTGATTTGCTATCTACGAGATTTGTTAACTGTATCAGATATGATACACTATGCAGCGAAGGGTTAATTGGATTGCTGTGTCACTTCGTACATTTAAAATAAGAGTTCTGGATTAAAATTGGATTATACTGTTCTTGATTTGGCAAAGAGTCTTTCTTATAGAGGATGGTGCTTTAAAATTTTGTGGACCTCGGTCATGGTTTATTGAAACAGAAAACATTGATACACACTACTTGGGACCACTGATGTTTCTTTACCCAAATTGCAGAACATCATGCATTTTATAATAGACCTACCGGTGGCTGCATGTCTTGCTTCAGATAGAAAGATGGTTAGGGTAGTCTAGACCGGCGAAGAAGGTCTGCTCGGAGGAAAATGGCGAGCTCTCAGTCGCCGCGCCGCGAGCTTAATATTTGCTTCATTTGCCGTTGAATCGGGTTTAATTCGTCCGGCCGGTTTTTTTTTCTTGATCCCGTGGAAAATTGGAAACGGTTGAGAGGAAAGGAGGACGCGCGGGGCAGCGAGGATTTATCGACGAGCGATTAGAGACGAGTGGCGAAAACGGTGGTAGCGGAATCCACGAGAAGGAAGAGGCTTGGGAAGGGCGTAGAAAGAGAGAAAAAGAGAGAGAGCACCGAAGGTGGCTGGTTCGTTAATTACTGATTTTCCTCGGTCCGCGTCACTTTTTAATTGACGCCAGAAATTGAACCGGAGAGCCAGCGCGCTCGATGGCCGTGCGCCCGTTTCCGTCGAGTCATCCTTCGTCCCTCCTCCTCTTCTTGTCCGAATCATCCTCATCGGAGTATCTTATCCTTCGGCTGAATTCCACCTAACTCCTTCAAAAAATCTACTCGAAACCGATCTCGAAAATTCTACCGGGAAAACGCTGCAGGGAAACCAACTAGTTTATTCACTGGAAGCCTATCAACCCCTCGCAATTTATTCATAACGTCTACGAGTAAAATGAAATTTTTCTTTCATTTCTTAACACTGTCAATTCCGATCAAAAAATCCATTGTCTCGAAAACTATTTAACTTGACTGACTGTATTAAAATCGTCATTCGATTGCTCAGTTCCCGTCGAATTAATTAAAAGAACAGCAGCCGCATCGGGAACAGTATCTTTAAATATATGTTTTTAAACATGGATAAACAAAACAGCGGTCCCAAACATCGATTAACGTGGTTACGGGAATTGTCCGCGGTAATCCACGTGCGTTACGGGGCGGATTAAAAACGGTAACCAGTGCACTCTATAAATTCCCGTTTCCGCTCGAGCACCAAGGAAAGATCGACGTAACGATACCCGTTCAAGGTTGTCCGCGGGATTGCGTGGAAACGGACCGTAGCACGTTTTCCACTCTCCGGACAGGTGTTTCAGCCGCGTGTCCGGGGCTGTCAGTTCCCTGGTTAGCAGAGACACTGCCGATGACACGGATCTTTGTCTCTGCGTTGCTCCCGTCCGCCTTTTCCACCCCCGCTTCTCTGCAACCCCCCACCCAACTTCCTCCATACCCCGGTTCTCCGAGGCCTTCCGAGGAGGAGCGTAAAAACCGTAGGAAAAGGGGTGTGGGTGTTCTCTCTACCTGTTCTCTGTTCACCGGTTCGTGTCTCTGCCGATGGGAAACGGTTCGTTGGCTCCATCCTCGTCGTGTCTCCGTCAGCTATCTGGATTCTCCGTTCGTGGGCCACGGGCCTGTCACCGGCAGCCGGCTTCTCACCCTCGTAAAAATAATTAGAGGGGCTGGCCGAGAGCGAGAGAGATGCCAGGCTTAGCCCGGGTCTCTCCTCTCGATATTCTGGGTCTCGATCGGTCGCTATTGTGCCAATCGGATCGGCTGATAAGCTCCGGAGGGGCTTAATAAAAATTCATTTGTCACGGGCCTTCGGAGACGCGGCCGTCTCCTGCTCGGCCGCCTTCAGAGCCGATTGATTCCGTTTCGCTCGTTTTAGAACGCCTTCCTATAGCCATTCAACCCCTTCCTTCGAGTCTCAAAGAGTGGCTTTATGGCGTCGATACCCGGGAACTGGAAAAAAAATTTCTATTCAATTATTAGCGCACCGTGGATCCGGGAAATCAACTTAAGATGTACTCTGCAATTATTACTCGGCTGAAGTCGCAGAACTTGCGATACGACATTTTGTTTTTAGAAGGTGGATAGTATTTTTTAAAGATTTCTTTATACTTGAGCTTCCTTTAAAATATTTTTTATATAAAAGATTTTCAATTCTTTCTGAAGGGGTAGTTTAAGAAACTGTTGCGAACATTGGACGATTTCGGAGGAGTTCAGCGTCACGAGTTAATATAATTTTTAATAAAAGTTTGAGGAACGAATAATGATCGACTCGGTGAGAAAATTCCGCCGAATATGGCGGCGAACGAATGGGGGAAAGATCCCTGTCGAGGGAAATCGAAAGCGAGCCCCGAAATGGCGGCGAGCCCCCGGGAACGGGATAGGGGTAATTACTCGCAATTATTAATTACGCGATACACGTGCTGCGCGTGCAGAAAACGGGATGTAGGCAGAGGAACGAGGGGTCCCGCGGGACAGACGAGTTAATAATGCTTCTGAGATCGTTCTACCCTGACGCCTCGGGACAATCGATGATCGTCGATCCGCGGAATCGCGAAGACTGTCTCACTCCCTCTCTTTCTCTCACTCTCTCTCTGCTTTTCTTTCCTTCTGCTGCTCGTCTCCCAGAGGACACGGCATTGCGAGGAATAAATTAATATTGCCACTTCGACGGTGCCGCTGAAGGCTGATCACCGATCGAGCGATTGCCTCTCGTTTGTCCGCGGCACAAAAGTCGAGATCCCCCCTTTTCCCGTCGCCGCGTCTCCTCCCTCCAGATTGGCTTTCGCGACTGCTTTATTATTCGTATCACATTTAACAGCGAATATCTTGTTTGCCTGTGGGGCTGTTTAAAACATTCGGGACACCGGAAATCCCCTCCACGACCGGTTAATAAATTAACCCTTCGCGTCCACCCCCGCACAGGAGTCTGCGAACGTTTCAAGATTTTCGCCTGTTGTGAAATCATTTTTCTCCTTAAATCGTTCAGAACGACAGGATTTTGTTGTCAAAACAGTTAATATATTAATAGACAATTACCACCCCCGAGGTTTACAAGCACTCCAAGATTTTTAAAAAATTGAAATCGGTTAAAATACAATATTCAAATCTAATACAGTTTTCTAATGTAATCTAATGTTGCTTAATTCGGAACAGCAGAAGTAATGAATAAATTGGACCTCGGGCTTGCAACCAGTCAAAAATACTGATAAACTTTTGTACCAGTACCGAGAGCCCGCTAAAATGTAATTTCCTCTGGATGATGATCGCATAGATCGATACTGACGGTGGCTGTTCTCTGGTTTTGTTTCAGAGCGGGAACACCGTGCACCGAAGCGACGCGCGAAGCTGCCCCAGCCCAGAACCAGTTATGAACATATGATTAAGCTCGTTTTAATAAGTTTTTATGTAGATCTTACGCGTAAGGATGTATAATAAAAGTAAGTGTTGAATAAACGAGATACGTTGAGACGGGAGGCCGGCAATTATTTCGTCGTCGTGATCTTTATCGCTTCTTCGAACACATCCCTTCCCGATTTTCGGTTCTTCATCCTGCGTCTTCAACGTTCTAGATTCATCAGCATTATAATTATGATTCTACTAGGAAGAAACTCACCCCCTCCCAGTTGTTCAGTTTACTTCCTGAACTTTCTTCCCTTTCCGAAGTCTTGCAGCTAGCTTAGGGGGTTGAAGACAAGCTTGATACAGTATCAAAATAATTTTACTAGGCCACGGCCCACCCCTTCTCGATTTTCAGCCGATCCTGCTTGCTGAGCATCCTTCTGATTGTATTCTCTGAGATTCATCTGTATTATAATTATGATTCTACTAGGAAAAAACTCACCTCCTCCCAGTTGTTCAGTTTACTTCCTGAACTTTCTTCCCTTTCCGAAGTCTTGCAGCTAGCTTAGGGGATTGAAGACAAGCTTGATACAGTATCAAAATAATTTTACTAGGCCACGGCTCACCCCTTCTAGATTTTCAGCCGATCCTGCTTGCTGAGCATTCTTCTGATTATTTCGCGAGCCGGTCGTTCTCTCGGCCCATTTTTCCGACGTTCACCATTTTCGAGGCGTTTCCCAGCGGAAGACAAACACGGGGAAAGCAGACACAAATATAGACAGAGCCATAGGCGTAGACACAGTCGACGGGGAATACGAGAAGCAGAGAAGGAGCCGGTCTTCGCCATCGAGTCGTAACCCTGGCGACGAGACACCCTGGCCATCCTCGGCTCTCTCTCTCTCTCTGTCTCTCTTTCACTCTCTACTCTTGCTTTCTCTCTCTCTGTCTCTCGGAGTTCCACTCTCCTACAGGGATGAGCAAACTCTCCCCGCGGTGTAACCCACCCTCGGCGGATAGCAAGTTGCAAGGACGAGGGTTGCCGGAGAGGTCTCGCCTGATTGGCGGCCGTGGACTATCGACCAACCCGCGACCGGCCCTTTGTTTTAGCCACCACCCTTCGTTATATCGAAGGTACCTAACCTGAAGCCCAGGAAGATGAGCACGCTCTCTCGAGAGGAGATTTCTTTCCTGGTCTCTGCGCTTAGAGAAAATCGAGCCGGCGAGCCCGGAAAGAGGCGGGGGAGGACGGCCGCCCCCGATCCGATATAGAATTTCTTTTAATTTATCCGCGCGATGATCGTTAGGCTGTCCCCGTTAAGGCCGCCTAAAAAAGTCCACGCCGACCGTCCCATCGAAAAATAAATATTTACCTGCAGCGAAAGCGATTGGTAAATTTATACGTCGGAATTCGATGGAAATAAAGGAGACACCGAGGGAGATACGACCATTGGCTTCTCAGATAATTAAGGGAAAATAAATTGTTTATCATCGAGAGAAACTTTGTCAAAGATAGAGAATATGAATACGGGTAGCAGAAGTATTCAAAAAGCCTCATCCTCTTCCAGTAGAATGGTCGTACACAGAAACATTGTCGAAATGGACCCAAAAAACATGGTAACAAACCGTTCATAAACGTAAGTAGCGCCACCCCCGCGAGTCCAGGGGTGGCACAGGTGTCTGTAGTAGCGGTGGACTCGATTTAAAGTACAAAGAAACAGTAAACGGGTTTAGAGCGAGGGCAGTTGAATGGAGTCGACCACGTATCAATGTTTACCACCCCTCGACGGCGACAATAAATGAAACTGAAGGTGGTGGAATACTCGGGACGGGCTGGAGAGAGAAATAGAAAGAGAGAGAGAGAGGGGACGGCATTAAGGAATGATTAAAGAATCATTAGGAGCGCGTAGTTAGAGCAACGATATCCTCATTCTTATCTGCATCCCTCTCCAATTACGGAGGCGTCGATGCGCTCTCTCACCCCCTGCTCGCTGACCAGCATTCCCCGGAGTCCCCATTTTTTTAATTAATAGAGCGTGCTACAACGAGCCGGGGATGCCTACCGGGTATACCGTTCCACGGTTCTACACATGTATGGAGAGAAAAAGAGAGGGGAGAGGTTTCCAGCTCTGTTTGTCTTGGTGTTACCAGCACAGAGAGAGGCGTACCGTCGGTGCACGCAACGGATAGAGGGCTGCGGATCGAGCCGAAGGAGGAGAAGAGAGTGGAGAGAAGAGGAGAAGAGGAGCCGAAGAGGAAGAGGAACGAGTTGCCGGCAGGAAGAATGGGGGTGGGCGAAGGGTTTTAATGAGGATGAGCGAGATAAACCCACCTCCGGCTCCGTTTCGCTCGATCCCACCCTACCTCGTCCTCGTCCTCGTCTACTCTCTCCTTTTCCCGGCAGTTTCTCTTCTTTTCCCGATGCACCCGCACCGCGCCGCGCCGCGCCGGTTTCGCCCTCCTCATTCTTCTCTCCGAGCTCGCAGCACCGTCGCTTCTTCTCCACCTCGTCCCTCTTCATCCCACCGGGTTTCCTCTCTCCGACAACCATCTCCCCGCAAACCCCCTCGGAATCCCCAACGTTCCTCCGGTTTCCCTTGTCTTTCTCCCGAAGGGTTTCTTCTTCGCTCTTCCTCCCGGCCTGCTTGCACTCCTACCCTCTTGCTCCTTACTCGACATTCCTCGAGCAACCCCCTCCGACCCATCCCTCTCAACCACCCTGTCCCATGACTTCCTCTCGTCCAGGAGTCGCGCCGCGCGATGCCAAAATACAAAGGAGAAAGTAATTTCTTTTCCCGGAGATTTTTAGCCTGGGGGTGGGCCGGCGATGTTTTATTTCGACCCCCGACGGCTCCGCCGAATTTCTGCGGCGACGGCCCGCCCTCCGGGCTGGTTACAACCCCCTCGGCCCACTGGGTCTCAAGAAATTTTCTCTTTTGGAAAATTGTGAGGAGTTTTGTGGTTCCAGAATTTCTAGTTTGCGAAACACTCTCGTGGAATCGTAGATGTATTTATAACGAGGATCTTCGACCTTGGAACCACCCCCTGGACTAGCAGCAATTTTTCTGAGGGAGTTTTAAAATTTTAGAGGGAGGATTGGAACCTCGGGAACCACGGAATCGAAGCGGAAACGGCGAGACCCAGTCCATTGTCTCCGAGTGATGCGGCGGATTGATGATGCAGCACGCGTAACGTCCTCCGCTCGGTATAATTAGCGATCGACTATTTAATAAGCAGCAGACGATATATAGGCCTCGGGGATTAATTAATTCCGCCATGGTCTGCTCGGTTTCGCCACCGGCTAGACCGAGCTCGCTCTGCGCTGCGGACTCTCGTATCAACGCGTACTTAAGCCGAGATATATCACGTATCTCTCCCGTTCGCGCGATATTAATATTTCCATTGATACTTATATTCCCGGGCATTGTTCGCCAACGGGACAAAAGGGAGTATCGCGTTATTTGCCCGGCGTCGTCGCCGATATTTTTGTCAAACCTACGTTCCGGCTGTCAGCGCGGGATAGCGGGAACGTCCGCGGAATATCCTGACGTCGGTGTCAAACGATCTTGCCAGCGAATTTCATTGAATGCATCGGAACGTGGCGCAATCCTGAATTTAGGGGATGAAATTCTATCGCGTGAAATTCTGTCGCTCCGAAAAAAAATCAGAGATCGGTGAAACATGCCGCGGAACACATTTACCATTTCAGACTTCCAAGGTATCAATAAACGCTTGAAATAAATTATTACTGGTGGTACTTAAATGTAGGGGGTGAAATTGTCGAGAGTGAAAATTTTTCCTTATCCTGTGGGACCTCGGACGATTTAACTAACCCTTTAAATAAATTATTGATTGCCTGAATTCGTTGTAAATTAAATTTAAAGCCTTCTTTGAAGTTCAAATTTATTAGAAACCATTTCTGTTCCACATGTAATGGCTCGAAAATATTCCCGAACATGTCAAATAAATTCTACCACGTTCATATTTACTTTAAATCAAATTCTGAAGAAATAGTCGAGTAATAATCTAGTTTCGTTGACCACAGATGAAATTGGAGAGTCCCCGAATCATTTGCCACCGATTAAGGGTGAAATCGTTCGCGGCGGATTGAAACGAGGTTTTTTCCGTGTGGGGAGAGGCACGTTTCGACCGATTAGTATCACAATCAATAATTTACGAGGCATTCTTCGCGGGGGCCAGGCCCCGTCCAGGTTGAAAAAAGAAGCTGCAGAGGACGCGCACGTATCGGTCGCGCGGACTTTAATTAACGGCTCGCGTGTGGCCGTAGAAACCGCGGGCGGACAACGCACGCCGTCGTCGTCATCCTCGTCACGGTTTCGTCTGGTGTACGGTGCGGCGCCGAAACGATCGGGATAATTGTCAGACGGCAAAAGGATCGAGCCGATCCCGCGTCACGTCCTCGCCGCCGTGTCTAATCAAATGAATCGAGCGTGTGGCATTACACGACCGTCGAAATCACTTTCTATCTCCTTCGGCCTGACAACGAGACCCCGGCAACATGTATCCCCATCGGTCGTTTTAATCGTTCCAGGGACGAAAAAGTTTGATGAGGACTTTTCTTGCTGAACACCGGGCCTTCGGGAACACGGTTCATATCGGCGATTCGCTCTCGGCAGTCGGTTAACAGTTTCTTGCGACATTTCCAACGGAGATTGATGCGCTTCCATATATGAAATATATGCAAGGTGAACTTCATTGCTGCCAGACAAAAAACAAGTGGCTAGCAATGGCTTACTCAAACGCTTTGTCTAGGATAAATCGATAAATTAGCTATGCGATTAATTAGCGCCGAGATTTTATGCACTTACTGTGAGAATGGGCTGAGGAATTCAATAATATGACGTCATACGAATTTAAAGACATCATTATCTTAAAACCGGGAATTTTACGCATTCGTGGAAACATTGAGCAGGATCTCGGTATATTATTTTCAACCCTAGAAAATGTCTGTTTCCTTTATCTCGATCGACAACTTGTAAATAACTAAATTGATATTTTCGGCGCACAGATTCGATCCTATGTTACTAACTAATCAGTTTTGCAAATTATTATAACTTTTTTCAACGTTTCGGTCTAGTTTAAGACCATTATCAAGAAATATATAATTGCGTTTGTAAAAATTAAACAATGTAAATTACAATATATAATTCAAGTTTACTTCCGTGTTAAAAAACAAAAAGAAAAAGGAAAGAAAAACGAAAACCAATGGTTTTATGGAGTAAACTTACTTGCTAAGTGAAAATGTTTAAAGAATATTTTTATTTGGCTCCCGCGTTATACAAGCGATGCAGACAATTTTTATATTGTAGATTTAAGTTGACTGTCTGTAAATAAGCAACCAATTTTTATGCAAACTATGAGAACTAAAAGTGAAAACCAGTTAAAAGGTTGTGTACGGTATTTTCCGAGGGACAGTTGAAAGGAATAAATATTCTTTGGATGCTCATCGTCTCGGCAGCTTCCAAAGTCTACAATCCGTCCGGGCGATTATCGATTAGTTTTAATTAACGTGGGTGAAACAGAACACCGAAATATCCGGTATCTCGGCAGCGGGATACATGCTCGCGAGACATCGGCACACCGCAAAGTACATATCTGCACGGAGAAAAGATGAAAAGAGATTGGAGAAAGAGTAGGAGGAATACACCTCCGGAACCGACGACGGCGGCGGACGTCAATCAGCCCTCTCTCCCTTGCCAAATTACTGTCAAACTCAATTAGAATTGACGTGCCGGTAGTCCGGGGCGAAATCAGAATCGTGAGGCGGACCCTCGATAACGATTTCAACCCCGGGGCCTATCCTCAGTCGCAATTTTCTCTCCCATCGCTAATTAATACGCTCGTGCACGTCGGCCAGACTCTACACCACCCTGCGCAACCCCCTCAGTCCACCTTTGCCCTCGTCGACTAGATACCGATACACTTGGATCGCCGTCGATCCACCGGTGAACCTGCGATTAATTATCCCGTGTGACAGAGATCGATAACTCGCGATTTGTGGCCCAGGTTTTATCGAAATTTCGACGGGGCGAGTTTTCACAATGTTTCATATTGGCTTTTGCTCGCTTGTTTAATCTCTTTACCTTTCCATTGTTATATTCTCGCTTCATTCTAATGTCAACGTTTATTGACACCACCTTTAAGACAGTCGAATAAATCAATTTATTGTATCAAATCTATATTTCGACATACACGATTTAAGCGGAATACGATGTCTCTCATTTCACCCTGTGTACTGTATAAATACGAAATAAAATATGAAATACCAGCTTGTCGGAAATCCAAATGATTAGTGGACCAAAATGTGGACGAAAGAGCCGAATAGAAATCATCATTTATTAGAGAGATCGTCGAGAGAAGTGTACCCAAACAATATTGCACAAACTGTTTAAATAATTCCGCGGTGTTCGAAGAGCCGCATTCCTCGAGCGTCAATTAGACAGTGGAACGGTACTTGAGATGAATAATCGAAAGAAAATATATGAACGGACGGCGTCTTTCATCAAATTAAACGGGAAACCGCTGGAGGATCGAACGGGGAGGAAGAAAAGAAAGAGAGGAATAAATTAACGGGCGAGCAAATGGCGTGCATCGGCGAGCAGAATTTTCGTAAGTCACCGAATAATAAATTGTCCACCGGTTAGATTAACGAGGCGCGCGCGTTTCGTTTCGAAAAATCGAGCTCGAGCCTCTCTCTCGCTCTGTCGGAGAAGTGTCCGATGGACGGGTACGGACAGAGAAATAGAGAAACCAGTCTGCGAGTGCTGGAAGAATACTGAATGTCGAGTGTTATTAATGTACGCGCGTCTAACGGCACTCCTGTCCGCGTGGTCGTTTTGCAATCGCCTCGTGTTGATACTCGACGGTCTGTCGCACATCAACGCCCGAAAGGTGGGGAGGAGAAAATCAACGAAAAAAAAGAAGAAAAGGACAAACAGGAGGAGAGGGGTGAAAAAGAAGGGAAAACAAGGAGAAAAGAGGAATATAAAAAAAAAAAGCAAACTGTATATATACCCTCCATCAAACGTTTCATAGCCGCGCGCGGCTCGGCTGGTCCGAAACACGATCGACACTCATTAATCTAGAACCCGGGTGTATTCAACCCTCCTGGCGACGAGTATATCGCGTTCTATAGGCGTTTCGCAACCCTTAACGTCCATTTACACGAAATTTGCGACGATAATAAGAACCTCGATCCTTTATCCCTGTCCCCCACCCACGCGAAGTATATACACTCTCTATGGAATTTATTCGCGGAGAGAATAAAAATAAAACAGATATCTAAGAGTCCGTGGGAAGCTCTCTCTATCTTTCTCTCTCTCGCTTCTGTAAAAAAGATCTCGATCCATTCGTTTCGTTTTCGCAGCGAAACCCTGCCCTTACCACTTTTTTGCGGAGTCGCCGCGCCGAGGCGACGATATATATTAAAGAGATGCTTTCTGGCAATAAACAATCGCGCGCGCCACCGCCGCAGGCAGTTAGCAGGAGCATTAGAGTGAATTATTCCGGCCACCCAGCGTAAAAACTGCCATGAATCACGGGAATCATGGGCTTCTTACCCCGCAGAGAAACTGCCTCTCCGTGTGCAGTCTCGGAACGCGAAATACAACATTCGCGAATCCCTGAGTTCTTCGCTGTTTGCTGAAATTGCAGAAATAGTCCTCCGAAAATCACTAGATTCGCTTTATTAGATTTATGGCACAAGTGGTGTAGATGCAATTCAAAAGTTTTTAACGATTAAAAGAATTTCAGTCGATTTATTATTTGAATTTGGAAATTTTTACATTACGTAAAACGGTGTAGAACCAACACAGAAGCTGGTACAAAATGCTCGGAAACTTCTTGACTCTTTCACCCCTTCAACCCCTTCGGCCCCTGTCAGATTGCGCGAACAAAGCACCGTGGAACTGCCGAAAGTCGGACAAGCTCAAAGCAGGCGACAGATGCAATTGCACCGGGGAGGGGGGTGCAACGGGGGAAATGTTCGCCCCCGCGTGCACCCTTGTGTGGATCCATAAGAGGCACGTACGTACATGGATCGAGACGACGACGACCTGACGCAACGTGTGTTGGTGTTCGAATTACCCGGGGTCGGTTCTTTTTCATTACGGTAAGAGCCGATTGCATTTTTTTAGGTCCGGGTGTAGAGGGTGTCCAATCTGGAGAATCGCGTGGAAGGAGGGCCATCTAATCACGTGTTCCTGGCAATCGTGTCCTGCGTTTCACTCTCCCCCTCGCCATCTTGGACACAATCCTGCCAGAGAAAGGGAAGAAAGAGGAGAAAGAGAGCGAGGTACGGGGGTGTCCCTTTTATTCGAGGACCATGGGGACACGGACCTCCTCTCTCTCTCTCTTTCTCTTTCTCCTATCTCTTTACACTTCCTTTTTTTACCAATCCGCTTTCACTCTCCCTCTCTCTCTTTTTTCTCTTGATTCCTCCCCCTTTCTCCTTGGTCGCAGACCGCCCTTTCACCATCCAAGGGACGCCTCTTCAATCGGGCTTAGCAGGCCGGCATAATTAAGCCGCGATTGAAAATTAATCATCGCGGATCGATTTCGTGCATCGCTGTTCCGCTCCTTGCTCTGCGTGAAACGATTAAAAAAAGAAGAACAAGTTAGAACAGGGGGTGGGAGCCAGGAACCTTTGATGTAACTGCCTTGACAGTGTCCTTGGTCCTTCCACAGAGTGCCAAGCCCCTTATGCCAATTATACCGGGGATCCATTATTTTTTCTATCGGCTCCTGTTTTCCACTGATTTTCCACTGGCACTGTATTCACCACCCCCTCGGTACCAAGATCCTCTTCCTCGCGGGGGAAGTAAGAGGATTCGCTCCTTCCAGATCCTTTATACTGGTCCTTATTGCCACAGCATCAGTAACAGAAAAATCGAGTAGTCGTCAATATATTGCGGCTTATGCTGATGGGACTTTTTGCACGTTGAGAATAATGATTGGGAAGTTCCTAAACACTTTGACTGCGTCCAGCTCAAGAATTCGATCAAATCAAAATGAATATATTTAGTTTTAACCAAAAATTGGATCGGTCAGGATCATCCAAGAAGAATATATCTGACACTCTAAACAACTCTTCTCCTAAAAGAATTAACCAAAGTCTCGTCCAAAATTGGGATAAATCGGCCAGGATCTTGCAGCGATTTTCGAGGATTTCCTCTTCCTCGATCCACGAATTCCGCGGGTCTCAAACGACGCGTATTGTCCGTCGCATTAGAGTTTGTAATTAAAAGCCGAGCTCCGTAATTCCGTGGGGTGAATTAGAGAGCGGACGCGGCTCCTTGGCAATAAAAGGAGCGGAATCCGCAGTCTCCTGGCCGACTGGTTCCCAAGGAACTGTCGCAATTACGGGTCAGTCCAGCGTACGAACAAGACGGAATTAAAAAATCCTGCTGCTCGAGCTTCCGGGTAGCCGAGAAACGAAAGAAAAGGAAAACCGAGAAAGAAAGAGGAATAGAAAGGGAAGAGAGAGGGGTTTGCAGGATCAGGCAGAAAGGGAGACTTAAAAATCGGTGTCCCCGGCTCGGCTTGGGGAGCAGGATCCGGCGTAAATTGTCAGTCGGGGACAATTCGATGAAATCACCGATCAGCGGGGCTCCTTATTTCGGCCGGGAAGCGGAACAGGAACCCACGAGGAAGAGAATTAAAGCCTCGCGCTGGTCAACGAGATCCCGAAGGCAACCAGCCAGCCAACTTCCAGCCAACGTCCTACTCTCCTCCCCCAGCCTCCCCTATCCGACCAAATCCCAATAATCCACGATGAGACACAGATTGAGTCCGCTCTCTTTCCACGGAGACGCCACGGAAAAAAACTCACCGTCGTCGTACTGGAGAAGAACCGGAGGGATAAGAGGAGAACGCGAGACCCGGACCAAGAAAATTGGAATCCTTCCGGGAAGGAGGATGATAAAATTGCGGACGGCCAGGTGTTACCGTAATCCGGATCGAGACGAGCCCGGTCCGCGGACTCTACCGTCCGAGATCTACAAGCACATACACCCTCTCCCTCTCTCTCCTTCTCTCTGCGACTCACTTTGTGAGCGCGTCGACGCTCCACGTTTTCTTGTTCCTTGCGGGTCCCGCACACGGTCGTCCACCTCGACGACGACGGGGATTAGGATCGTCTCGGTTTCCCCGGGAAAATAGCGTCGAGAGGACTCCGAGCCCCGGCTACCAGTGGCTCTGGTGACCTTAAATGGAACCCGCCCCGATTCGATCCCGCCGGAAAGATAGACTTCTTTCCGACTGACCGGCGAAATCGGAACCACGCTCGCTTCACGGAATTCTTGCTGCGGTTAGAATTTTTTTCTGAACAATTCGGCAGCAAACAAAAAAGTTATCAATTTCACAATATTCTGTGGACTTTCAGGAGTGATAATATATTTTTGATTGTCCCAATTGTCCGCTTTATGCGTTGGAAATATTAAATGACGTTGAAATGGGGAGCCTTTGGGAATAAGAAAAGGCGTGGAAAAAATATGATACTTTTTAACTGACCTATATTAAGGTCCCACGATGATCTACAATTCCTATAGAGATCCTGACGGAGGGAAATGGAGGAAGATCGTGCGTTGCGATGATTCTTCGATCGTTATCGAGCGGGACCGGTGCCGGGCGTGGAACTTTAATTCCGAGGGAACTTATTACTCTGTCCGCCCATAAATCCGTGGCTTGGGGGGCCGGGATGAGGGGCACCGATACGCGGCGTCGATTTAAAAAAGACGCGATCTCACTCGGCCCGCTAACGGGCCGCGATTATTCCCGTCCAGCTGCGAAGGACGAGGAAACGGCGGGACAGCGCGAGCAGCGCTCGTAATTTGTTTCGAGATCGTATCTTCAAAGTGGCCCCACGTCGATGAGGAGAGAGAGAGAGAGAGGAAGTGAGCGAGAGAAGGGAGATTCTCGGATCCGCAAGGAATGGGACATGGGCGTGGGTTCGCCAAGGTACCGATGGTGGAACCATGGAACGGACCGAAAAGGAGGAGCTCCAGATTCGTCTCAATCCGCCGCAGGACGATCGGGATTAGCAAACTTCTTCGATTTTTTCCTGTGCATCCTCCAAAAGATTTAGAAGACTTGACTCCTTAGAGAATTAAACAAATGTTCAAACTCGGAGACATGTCCTTTAAAAAATACTTTCGTGTTGCTGATTTCGAGGCTGGCTTCGCCAAACTACTCTAGAGTTGCCAATAAGGAGTCTTCATAACTTCATCAATTTTAGAATAAAGTTATTGGGGACCGAAAAGAAATTTTACATAATTCTGTAATAAAGCTACGAACATCAAGGCAGTTGCTGAAAACAACAGCAACCGGCAGCTACGGAGCGAAATTCCTTGGAAGATTGTCCACGAGCGTGAGGACCAAGGAACAGACAGGCATGCGTAGCTTTTTCGCGAGTCCTGCGAGCGAGCCAGCGGGATCAGGTCCGCGGTCCTGTATCGTATATCGCACATATCGCATCGAAGGATCGGTGTAAGCCGGTAGCAGTCAGTTCTCTCCCCAACACCAGTGAAGTGGATATGCAGCAACGGCAGAAGCAGCAGCAGCACCGCCACACTCGATGCGCACAATTAATATCGAGCCGTATCTCTGATCTCTCATTATTACCTGGTGGCTGGCTATGTGTGAGGGTGTAGCCGTTCCCGCAGGAACGAGGCTGCTGGATACTGCAAGGTTCGACTGTGTTGGTACCGGCTACCGTACACCCCGGGACACCAGAGTCGGCCATGCATCACCCTAACGAGCCGGGCATCGCGTGCCGATCTGTATTAAGGATTTATAATCCTCCAGACCCGGGAGAACTCCTAATGTCCTGGCTGAGCGGGAGATATTTGCCTATAGCCCAGCAGCGTCGCTCGGTGCACGCCACCCTACACCTTTTCGGCGACAAATAGGCACACCCACGACGATTTTTTGCCAATGCTCTCCTCGCGATTTTCCTTGCACCCCGTAGAAACTGTGACACGCCTCCCGAAAGGCCTTTAGAACCAGTCACTGTCGCGATTCTGGCAACTTAAGCTAGCTAGCTGAAGCAGATTCTTGTATTCACAGGCAAGAGATCTTGGTACCATTTTATCTACATTTAGAAACTGTGATACGCCTCCCGAAAGCCCTTTGGAACCAGTCACTGTCTCGATTCTGGCAGCTTAAGCTAGCTAGGTGAACCAGATTCGGTTATTCACAGGCATCTACATTTCCTCACTCGATGAGCGAAACTGCTAGCTCATTTTTGGCAGAACAAGCTAGTTAGAGCCAGTTCACACGTTTGAAGAAGAGTAGCGCGGCCAGTTTCCCGGGAACATGACGATTTCGTGGGGATAGTCTTGGGGATCGGGGGAAAAGGTCCACCGAGGCGGAAGAAGGGTTCCCCAGGTAGATAGAAGGTGATCTGCATGGCCGCGGCCCCGTGGCCACGTAGGATCACGTCGCTGTAGGTAAAACGTAGCCCCGGCATCCTGCCTTCTTCTCCTCCTCCCTGCCCTCCCCCCTTGTCTTTTCCTGCCCCTCCCTTCAGGAGGATCTGACCCACCGACGGCGCGACGGTGGCAGCGGCGGCGCGCATAACAGGGTGGACGTTTAACATATGACCGGCTACCAGTGTTATTAATGCGCCGGTAGCGTCGTGCTCGGTTTCGTTCCTTTGGCCACGTACGGTGCCTACGATCGCTGCTCTGCGGCCATGGGTCCGGGGCCACCCGCGGGTCCTCCCTGCCCCACGACGGGGCCTGCTCGATCGGTGCCCACAGACCCCGAGAGAGAGAGCACCTGGGGAAAACGCGGCGAAGCAACCGGGAGACGGTAACACGACACTCGAGGAATCACCGACGCCCTCCCACCCCTCAACGAGTTATGTCTTCCTGCTGGCTTTGGGTCTAATTAATATGTGTTTAGCCGGGGACAGATCGTGCGCCCCTGGTCCAACTCCTATGGGACCCCAGGAATCGTCTAACTCGAGCTCCCCCGGTTCCCGTGCCCTTGTAAATCGTCCGCTTGTAAATTGGCCTGATCGAATCGCTGCCCGCGCCTACCACGATTGATGGCTACAAGACTCGAGCGGTTCCTGGTCCAGCACCGACACAGATTTCTTAATTGCTGGACAGGCATCCGGATGGATTTAGTAGCAGGCTAGAATATCATCTGGCTTCTTGTAGCTATTACTAACTATCTCGTTTGGTAGCTGTTAGAAGTAAGCTAGCTGATAAGAGTTGATGCCAATTATCTCTGGGTACAGATTTTCTTGATTGCTGAACAGTTTTCAAGTTTTTTCAAGTCAGATAGATTTCCAGTTAGCCAGATGGTCTTCTATTAAAAGAAGACTCAGTGTAACTCTTGTGGTGTTGAGATGGAACTAGGATTTGTCTCTAATAATCTGAGCTGGTATCGATTAGGGTTCTAGGGTTCTAGGGTAGCCAGATGATGGTCTATTGAAAAATAAATTAATTCACACATCTAATTTGAGAGTACTGGGTTCCTTGTACCAAGAATTATTAATAGATAATAAACGTTGAGTCTCCCGAGGGCCAGAGAGAGGATTCGAGAAATTAAAAATGGTTTTCTGTTTTCAGGTACCGGTACCCCGAAGAGTTCCGGCGGCTAGCGTCGAGCCAGTGTTGTCTGGGCTCCTCGTTGTCTTGAAAGGAGGAAGAGGAGCTCTAACAAGAAGAGAGCTTCACCGGCGACAGATGAGCGCCGATCACCGGAGGCGAGGACGACGACTATACATATATACGCGCGGAATGAATCGGTCGACGCGATAAATTGAATCGAATCGTCGTCGGCGGGACTGATCGAATCGCTTGTTGAAAGTGTCCGTGGACGGTCGCGGCCATTAATCAGTGAGGCTCGCGCGTCGTCCGTTTGGCCAGCAGCGTGTGATTATTGTCGCTATTATTATCATCCGTCCGACGAACGAGATCGACGAACGGTTATCATTACCGGAGATCCATGATTATCGTTATCAGCGGCGGACGGCGAACCGCCGCGCCGTCGGGTTGAATAATTCATAAGCAGGACTCGCGGTCTTTCTCTTCGCGACGGGAACTTTTAAAATATTGTACGTCACACGTAGGACAATCCGCAAGATTTCGCATTTTATTGCACTGTTGCGTCGTGAGAAAATAAAACTGTCTAGAACGGGAAAGGATTTTGTGGGGTGGGGAGGAAGCTGTTTAGAATTCCGGAAGAAAGGAGAGGAACCGAGGGACAGAAATCCTGTCAGGTTAGACGACGCGCGTTTTCTCCCCTTTCTTCCACGCCGTTCCCTTGTTAATTATTCCAGGCGTGCGCGTATGCCGACGGAATATACGCGATCGTAGATAGACAGACGGCTGCGGACGATCGACGCAACGTGACGATCCTTCGCGATCGAATCTCTGGAATCGCTATATTGCAACAAGTGTACATACAGTTGGGTAAATAAAGCCATGAACACACGAACATCCCCGCTCATTTCTCACTCCCATTCCACAGAGTCGACCAGCAAGCTTCGCCGAGGATCAGCGAGGATCATCGGTTAATTACAAAACCATTTTCCTGAATCCAGTTTCCAAAGCTATGGATCTGATAAAATCTTATTGATAATAAATAAGTCATTATCTGGATTTTATACATTCATAGCAAAACTGAGTTGGTGCAATTTAAGACAGCCTGAGGACGTCGATTATTTTTGATCTATTAAGATCGTTAAAGAAAGCACTTGAATAAGGTAATGTAGAGTAGGTTTTCTGATCAGCGATTCTAGGGCGCGAAAGGGACCGGAATAATTGATAATGGCGACCGTAAGGGCCCGTTTTGGGGAACGGTGGACATTCCTGGACCCCCCGAGCTCCACGAATCCAGAGACATAAATAACGGAAGACGGAACCCGCGGTGGGTCCTCCGAGAGCACCAGGAGGAGTCCTTAAAATCCGACGTGCTCCTCCCTCGATTAATTGCTGGAGAACCCTTCCCGACACGATTAACCCCTCGCCATATTTCCTGCTGTTTCTGATATCGTCGAGCTCCTCCTCCTCCTCCTTCTTCCTCTTGCCTTACGTAACCATTGCACCGAAGAACTCAATTATGCGGTTGCACGTGTGCGCCAGATGACAGAAAATTCTGCCACACGCGTTACGTCATTCGTGCATCAGTCGCGCCACGCGATTTTAGACACACTCCTTGATGAACCCGTGCCCTCGATTTCGGAAACATTCATACGCGGCTTTGTGTCCCGAATTTTAGAACACCTTGCACATTCAAGCTTTCAGCTTGATTTTATTCTTGATTTTGATCAGATGAAGCTACTACGCGATAATGTTTGAATGCAAGAAAGAGTGTGGACAGCCCTAGAAGCCAAATTGGAAAACAATTACTCCACTCAATTTTAAAAAATTCGAAAATATAAGAATAATAATTACAATTTAGAAAATAATCCTATATTTTATTTCTTATATGTATACTGTATAAGATCCTATTCGATCTAACGGGAAAATTGTCCAGAAATGATCACGACTCGTTGCCCTGTCAAAAGAGAAACGACATTCAAGTTGTCTCCAACACTTTTCCCCTTGCAATTCTATTAACATAAACACTTTCAATTTAATCTTTGATTTTCTCTACTATTCTATTCCTTCCGCACGTGGGACTATCTTCTATCTTGATCGATCTCTACTATATCAATCTTACAAGACATGACGTCATGATGTTTACATTAAAGAAATATATTTTCTTTATATACTGTTCGAATAAATGTTGGAAAAAGGAGACTAAAAATTGTGGGATGATTATGGACATATTAAAATTTAGAAAATGTAGGATATCTTGGTCAGATTTGATTAATATGTGCACTAGATTAGAATAATTTAATGGGTACCATTTTTATTTCATAATATAGGTCCTTTAATAACAAAATACGTCTGCATCTGTTGTAATTTTGATTACTTTTACTTGAAAAAAATTGCACACGTGCTCCAAGCACCGCTAAACACGTGCGCAAAATTCTGATTCGAAAAGTTGCATATTTCTGCTGAAATAAATTCCTAACGGCCTCGAAAGCCAGAATACCCCCTTAATTGGCACGATGGGTCGAGTTTCCTTAAATGAAAAACTGTCGCGTCCGAGTGCCGTATATCAGATATCGATCTACCGTTATTTACAGAGCCGACCGGATCCCGTCAACGTAACAGCTTCCAGGATACCGGTGTCCTGGCTCCGAGTACCGTGTCCCCCGCCGTGTTGTCCTTACAGGACGCGTTTAACGCCGGTCCGGGTACACGCGTGTATGCGTGTAGCAATTTACCGGGCCGAAGAGGACGCGTCGGCCCGCATAAATCAGGAAGACAACGCGTCAGCTTATTAACCACCGACGATTTATTCGCGCTCGTTCCTGCACCAACAGAGACGCGCTCTCGACCTTCCTGCGAATCGTACCCACGAAATTCTCCGATTTCCGCGAAACGATACCGAGGATCATCAAGCCGCTAACTAGACGGATGCAAATTTCTACGCATTTATGGAAAAAATGAGGGAATATCAGCAATTTAAGGATGTTCTGGAGGTACAATGGGAGACAAAAGTACAAGAAATTCGAAATCCATCAATATATTGGCAATGGAAGCCAGTTAATCGAACCCAAACTTAGTAGGAATTATATCTTGTCGAATTTTCAAAAATTTTCTTGCGTTTTTAATTACCTCCAGAACATTCTTAAGAACATATTACTTTCAATTAAAATCGTTAAAGACAGAAAGATATTTTTATATGACTTATACGTGACGAAAAAAATTTTGATTTCAACTTTACTTTATGTTACTTATAATTTGTTATATTCGTTGCAGATAGAAATGAATTTTTATATAGTATGTCTTGTTTTGTTTGAAACTTTCTATCTATTAAAATTGTTTTGATCTCAATTTATCTCCGGACGATGATTTTTCGGGTTTATTGGTTGGCGATCTGGATTGTTCTACCGGAAAGGGGTGTAGGTGTAAGGGAGGGCCGAAAAATGTGCAAGTTGCATAAGGTGGATCGAATAAACACAGGGAGGGGGTACGCGTAGGACTCTCCGAGGAGCTTCGTTCGAGGAGTCACGATAATTCGTGTGATCAAAGCGACCGACTCGTTGGTGTCTCGCGCTGGCGTCGTCTCACCTTTAATAAAGCTATCTGGCATCTCTAATATCTCTTCTCCGTTTCCCCCCTCTGTCCCCACCGTGCACAGATGAGGGGAACGAAGAGGAGGAGGAGAGTCGAGAGAAAGAGAGAAGGAGGATCTCTTTGCCCGAGACACCTTTCCACAACGAGGCCTTGTTCACCTGGAGAAAAGACACGTCAGCCGTGTACGCACCTCGTCTCTTCGGGGCCATCGATACACGAGCACCTTCTTTCGTTCTCATGACTCGGGGCCCCACCACTCTTCTTCCTTCCCCGTGAAGTCCTCCGCTTATTATAGTTACCGCTCGCGGCCGATGGTTATCGGCGACCGCCGTCAATTAAGCAATTATCGACACCTTCGGATGCAAGGACCCAGGACACACCGGGTCTGCTGGCTCACGGCCTCCGACGATCGATCGATGGATCCTTCGGCTCTCCGCTCAGCCTCGCCGTTGGATCAGTGTGCCAACAGTGTCTTACTTTTAATCTCTTCCTTACTGCAGGGAGCAATCTCTGTATGTATATAATAAAATCGAGCCTATCTGTCTGTTTGTGTCATTTCCGCTAAAATTCATTTAAAAATTATTCTTATCTACTTTATTAGCGTAAAGCTAATTTATTGCGGAACTTATTTCTTTTTAATTGTAGATTATTTTGCAGGATATATGTGCTTTATTAAAGTATTAAAACTTTTCGAGTTCTACTTTCAAATGCACATTCGCCACATTTTTCCGATTGAAATGATACCAAACACGATACAGTTCGGATATTCCATGACTGTTTAATCCACGATTTAGTGGAACTAAATCTGAATCGGTCGGGCGAGGCAAGCAATGCGATAACGTGTTGTGTGCCGTGTCCCAACGAGGCAATGTGTATTATTTGTCAATATATGTATATTCTTTGGCAATAGCAAAATGAGCCAAAATTTACTCGCCACGGAACATTTTGACCGCTAAGCGAAGAGCCGACGCGTGCCTCGTACCTGCCTCGACTCAAGGCGCAAGGGTGAGAGGACAGCACAACGGAAGAGGGTAAGAGGGTAGACTAATCTCAATCTGGTATTTTTTACTACAACTTTTGAACCATGAAAGACATAAATAAATATTAAGTAATAAATATTATTATAAAAGTAATAAATATTGTTTTCTATTATTTTCCACTATTCAATTACACATTTACAGAATACAGGACCCACAGAAAATTGTATTTTTCTTTTAATTGTCCTATTAAGCTAGAATTAATACATCGATTACCTTAAATATTTCTAACATATCCGCTGCTTTATATTGTACGTGCCCATTTTTGTCATAAATACACAAGATTCGAAGTCCAATTTTTATTCTATTAAATCAATGAACTGTCCGACGTCTAAGTGTCTCGAAAAAAGGATTTCCCTGTGGCGCGTGTACGTGATTTTCGCAGCACGCAGCAGCTCGAGCCGGTTTCCGGGGTTCTTATCACCGACTATCGGTAATTTAGCAATGATAGTCGTGTTCAGAAGAGAAGAGGGGGAGAATCGAAAGTCTCCGCCGACACTCGAGCGAAGATACGGAAACGTTTCTATGGACTTAATTGACCGTGGCGGCGCGGAGCGTCGCGCGAGCCATTTGCCGAGTTATCGAGGTCCACCGACGTAGTCCATCAAACAAACTCGTTAAGTTGATTAACCTCCGATGCACAGTGCAACTTCTTGCTTGGCTAATAAATGGGGGGATGCGTGAGAGATAAAACCGTGAAATATGTACGGTTATTAATTTCACGGTAACGATTGTCTGCGGGAGGCTAGAGTAGATTATATACCCCTCTACCGTTGCTGCCGCCGATTCCTCCTCTTCTCAAACTTCTTTCTTTTATTTCAACTGGCACTCCGCCTAACGAAAACGATTGTTCCCAGTCCATCTCGGCCAAATCCTGAAATCACTCTTTTTAGAAAGAGTATTTAGATACAAGATGAAACAGCATGAGCGGATCCTCTCTGGCTAAATTCAGTCCTGGATGCAATTTAGGCTACGCTCTCGGTGATGATGTAATAAAGTGTTGAGAAAACCAATCCCTCTACCAGGTACACTCCCGTCCATAATTCACCGTTTTAAGTTTTGTTATTAAAGAACCTATATGTATTGCGAAATAAAAATGGTACTTGCTAATTCGTTCTGATATAAAGAATATATAAATCACATCTGACCAAGATATCCTACTTTTTTTTTAATATGTCCATAATCATCCCACAATTTCTTAGTCTCTTTTTTTCAATATTTATTCAAACAATATATTTATGTATTTAATTTTGCATTGAAATATTATCGTATAGTAGCTACATCTAATAGAAATAAAACAAACTCAGGTTGGAAGCTTGTATTCTTTAATTACTATTTCGTTGAAGGTAAGTGAGTGTCCGGGATTCATGGACAAGAGTGTGTATGTTCGTCCATACCCATGTAAATCGCTAAAATAACGCAATAGTCCGTCATTTAACGTCCAGCAGAAGTATTTAGAGAAACCCGCGAGCCACGCGACTGGAAAGGAGCCGTGCCAAAGGTCTCGTGACGTCCTCAAGTAGGAAACATCTAAACCCAAGCAGCAGTACACGTTCGAAATGTCGATCGAAAGTAACCGGCACGGATTTGGCCCGTTCCCGCGACACGGTCAGCAACATTGAAGCGTCCTCGGGCCCGTTCTCTCCACTCTCCGGAGTCTAAACACTTTAAATCGTTTTTTGCCACTCGGACCCGTTCCTAATTTAATCGGAGGCGTGCCCACAGCGGAGATCCGATCGTGGTATTTATGTCCACGCACCATTGTCCGCGCGTCATCGCCATTATGGACGTCGCCTATAACGTTCGCTCGCCTCACGTTCATGTCCGTCTGGGTGTCAGAATCCTCGACGAAATTAGATCCCCTCCGTTTCCACCCGGTTTCCCTCCTTCTTCCCAGTTAATTATGCCGTCGCGTCGTTATCTATCGCGCGGTGTTCGCCGGCTGTCGGTGTTCCCGTAGTACACCAAACGGCACGCACTTTTCGTCCATCTTCATCGCGAACCCGCGATTCGGAGGAGATCGCGATTGCGAATCGACAACTGACGGCACCATTATTTAACCCGATCATCGGCTAACGCGTCTCCTGACCAATCGGCGCAGCCACGTTCCACGAAAATCGATCCCAATTTCGTGTCCATTACTACCAGATCGGTAGATAAGCAACAAATTACTCGGGAGGGCGGCAGAGAAGCGATTGCGATCTGGTGAACGTCTGCAACTCGGAGTAGAAAATAACGTTATTTATTCGGACTGGTGGTGAGCGTGTAACAAGGTGGCAGGGAGCTTTCAAACACTGTTTTACCTGAACGATCTTTCGGGTCGAAGGAAATCGTCGAGCAAACTTGGAGGAAGTTGGAGCACAACACCTTGAACTTTCTTACTGAAACTGTACAATGTTTCTTTTAGGGAATTGTCTAACACCGAGCTAATGTTATGAGACTTGATAGAAGAAAAATATTACAAACTGTATAAATAATTATAACGTAAGAACCATAAATGAGGTCCACTTTCTTCGGGTATTTTCTCCGACAGTTTTGTGAAGGTTTCGAAGAGCTATCGCCCTGGGTAACGCACTAATAGCAGCCCCCGTTACCACCCCGGCGTGCGATAGGCGTCCGGTTTCATTTGCGGAAATTTAAAAATTCTCGCTCGCCTCTGCCCCCTTCCCCGGTTGTTTATAATCTTTCTTTTCTCTTTCGTTCGCCCCGTCCCCTGTTTCGCCCCTCTGTTCTCGGCGGTGCCGCGCACCGATCGTTTCGTGGCTCGAATTGTGCTGCCTCGCCTCGCGGTCTGACAGCCGGCACGTCATTACACGATGACTCGACGATCGTCGAGGCCCCGGTGAACGTGCCAGAGAAAGAGAGAAAGAGAGAGAGGGAGAGTAAGAGGCCAGAGGGAAAAGGATCGTCCGAGGAGAAGGAGGAGAAACGGATGATAGGTATGGCATGCACGAAGTTCGGTTCCTTCTCCTCTGCCGAGCCTCGAACGAGACTCGAAAAACGTATACCTTCGCGAGCGTGATACACCTCTCTTCCACGATGCACAACGTTCGAACACGCTTTTTTTACCAGCTTTCTGTATCAACAACACTTTTATCGACACCATCTTCGCGTCTCTTGACCCCTTCGACTCTGCTGTTTCTGACTCGGAAGAATATACGTATCTTTTCTCCCTCTGCCTGGTAAAATCTGTCCAAAATGTGACTACTGCTCCGATCACGTATTGTTTTCGAAGGATAAATTTTCTAATTGCTCAATAAATCAAGGTTCAAGTTTGATCTTAGTTTCTCAAAACCACCCTCAGTTAATATTCTTTTCTAGCCTCAATAGCGGAAGAAAAATTTTGAACAAAATACATGAAGCAGGTATAGGATTTTAATTGTTCTAAATTTGTAGCATTTGAACCAATACTCTCCTGGCATCTTCAATTCTATTCCATGATTCGTGCGGTGGAAAATGCAACAACTGATTTATTCTCTAAACTATCAGGAATTTGAGGGAAATTATTTTATTCCTGTATAAGGGCCAACAATTAATTCATTATCATAAAAGCTAGTTGAATCTTTGAGGAAAAGATTGTCTATAGTTTTGAATGTGCAGCATGAATAACATCTGATCCACTACTCTCCTGGCATCTTCAATTCTATTCCATGATTCGTGCGGTAGAAAATGCACCAGCTGATTTATTCTCTAAACTATTAGGAATTTGAGGGAAATTATTTTATTCCTGTATAAGGACCAACAGTAATTCATTATCATAAAAGCTAGTTCAATCTTCGAGGAAGAGTGTCTATAGTTTTGAACGTGCATCAGGAAGACTGAATTTCGACGTGCGCAGAAGATACACACATTAAAAGGACCTTCCCATTCGATGTCAAGTGTACGATTCGCTTTGGGATGGAAGGTAGCGCCCGCTAACTAGCATAAGTACCTAAATGAAGGATCATAAGCTTCCAGATAGACCTCAGGCCAGATTCCTGCTAAATGGCCGGTTGCTTTTGGCGCGATACAAAGCAATAATCTGTAGTCGAACCGCTCAAAACTTCGAATCGGATGGAATCTAAATGGTATCTTAGCTGTCCAAGGTACCTGTCATTACCGAATTAAAATTGGTCACGGGTACAGGTGCATCTCGCAGTGATTTGCATCAGTGCACTGACACTGTCAGATAATTCTCGATGAAATTCCCAGGGGATTATCAGTCGAGTAAAATACTATTGATAACGTTTCTTGGACGCGCCAGGGATTTCTTGTAGAGCAACATCGAAACGTCCGAGGAATTTTATTCCATTTACGAAAGATACTGTACACCGATCCTGCGGAGTCATTGGCTACCTGGTTGGAGCTTGGCAGGAACCGGCCACGAGGTGCGAAGCCCAGCGGGTAAGCCAATCAAAACATCTTATTAGGAGATGGGACGAGGGAAAGGGTGATCTACGATGCAACCTCATGCTATTTTAGAGGATTTCCTAGAAATAAACTGGAGAATTCTCCGGCGAGGATACCGTTCCGGAAATTCTCCACCGGACCCTCGGGACCTCTATCATCTCCGACAAATCCAATTCGTGACGATTGTCTTTGCATAAATAAATACAACCGTACTGGGATCTCGTATGTTTGGAAATTCTATGTATATCGAGCCTCTCGGCACTGCCCAGAAAATTGTATTCATAGCAGTGTTAAAAAAGAGTCTCGAAAACATCCCGAAACTCCAGTGAAGGATCTAATTGGTCGAGTGTCTTGCAATTCTTCAAAGATGAGTCTCTCAGCACTGCCCAGAAAATTGAATTCATAGCAGTATCAAAAAGGAGTCTCGAAAACATCTCGAAACTCCAGTGCAGGATTTAATTGGTCGAGTGTCTTGCAATTCTTCAAAGATGAGTCTCTCCGCCCTTCCCAGAAAATTAAATTCGTGGTGCTTGTCTGAGAAAGGACCAAAACAATTCCTATATTTTCCTGTGCCTTCCTAAAAGATGGAATTCTTGACAAGAGATCTAGTTGGTCGTGTGTCTCGCAGTTCTTAAAACTTGTTGGACACAGTTCACCTAAATACCTAACTGAACCACCTTAATATCCTGGCGTTCGCGGTTGGCCGAAGCAAACAGGAAAACTTCGTGCAGATTCGGAACACCAAAAAGTTGACAGGAGAGACTGCCGGAGGCTGGTGAAAGGAATTCCAAAAAATAGCAACTGGCTGAAAGGAAGAATCTTCGCAGCAGGATGGTTCGTTTCGTTAATCAGCGAAGCTCGGCAGCAAGCCCCCGCGACAGCGAAAACTGCTGAGACCTGTTAATGGGCGAAACTTCGACGAGCCGGAGGGCCGTCGCGTCGCGAGAACTTCGGCAGATAAGACGCGGGGACGTTTTCGTGAATTAATTACCGGGCTGATGGGAGAGCCCGGCGCAGCCCGATATTAATCATTGACTGGAGGTCTTATCTTGTTATCGTGACGCATCCCTCTTGGAAAAAACGAAAACGCCCGCAGCGCGAAATTTTGTTAGGTCCATCTTACGCTCTCTACACCGTCGGGATCAATAATCGTAATTAATGGCGTTCGCGAATAATCTGAATGATTTTACTCGTGATACATTCTCGGGATGAAAAGAAGAACGTTCCCAGGGTCGCATCTTTGAAAAGTTACTTGCGGAAAAATCGAAGCGAGATGGAATCGCGGCGAGAATCTTGAAAAATAATGAAAATGGAGTCGCAGGAAAGTGCAGGGGTCGCGGAAGGGGCTCTGAAACGATCAGGAAAAGAGAAGAAGAAAATCCGTCGAAAAGAATCCTCGCTGCTAGGCAGGGGGTGGAAAACGGGGGGGTTGTTCGATGAAACCCAGGGCCAGGTTGCCCCTCCCATAGTTGAGTCCAGGGTGGTTCGTATTCCTCCCCTTCGTGAAGGTTACTAATTAATTACTGTGATTAATCAGAAAAGTTCGTAATTAGAAAGTTTCTTGGCGAAATTAAAATGGCGGGCAGTGACGGAGCGAGTAGTCTCGAGCCGCTTGCTGCTCTGCCCTCCGGGCTGCCGTGGTCCGAGAACCAACATCGCGGGAGTTTCCAATAAACTCATTAATTAAGGTGGATCGCCTCGTACCGAGCTGGCTGTGGGCCGGGGGAGAGGGTGCGAGACACGATAAAAACGTCCCGAAACGAGGGTGGAAACGGATTCCTCGATTGGCTCGCGTTTACCAGCCTCCTGTCTGTTTTTCGTCCCTTGAACCGCCATTCTTTTACATGAAACGTGTTCATCATCTCCCAGAAGGGAAAAATTATCTCTTACTTTATCACGAATATTTTTGCATTAAAAAACTGAACTGATCAAACACAAAACAATGAAACCATTATAATCTTTCAAATATACTGTCGCAGTATTTTCAGCTTACTAAAATTATCATTTCAAAAATTATCATAAAATTATTATTTCTTCCGACCTAGAATTCACTTTATAAATATGAAAATGATATAATACCTCATATAATACTTAAAGGTTTAGTAATTGATTAGGCAGCAACATATTTAATAACATAAATACTATTTTGAGTAATGATGCAGAATTGATATAATACCTCATATAATACTTAAATATTTAGTAAGTGATTAGACACCAACATATTTAATAACATAAAGACTATTTTGAGTAATGGTACATCAATGTTGGGATTTACAACTTCTCAAAATGGTTTCCTGACAAAACAATCACTGACCCCGAACATAAATACTACAAAATAGTGCTGGCAGCATAATGGAACAATAGGAAAGCTGTTCATTCAACTGGACCCTTTAGATTGCGCATTGAAACAGCAAAAAGAAAAGAATACAATTGAATTCAGCAAAATTTTTCATAAATCTTTAAGGGTTGAGAATATTTGACTGGATAAAGTCGAGTCTCGGGATCACAGAGATCGTTGAACGACTCGGAGAGGCTCCTGGTAAAAATCGACAGCGTAGTTTTTCGGGTGCCGCGGATGCACCGTCGCACCTCTCAGCCGGTGCACCGGCTTTGTTCGTCTATTTGTTTACTCACGTGTGAAAGGATGTCGTGGTTAAACAGGAGCGTTTTCGTGACACGCGAGCGTCTCCGGACCCGGTCATTGCGTTTGCATCGGCAGGGAATTCGGTGGTGGACGTGGTCACGCGATTTACAGCCCTTGGCTACCGCGTTCGAGCGGCTTAGGTGAATCCGAAAGGTGTACACCTCTTCCCTTTTCACCGGAGAGACCGGCCGATAAAAAAAAGGCCTCAGCTCGCACTGAAACCCTGCCAATGAATCCGAAAACTAAGCCACTCGCTTGCCAAATTGATTAACTGCGCGTATATTCATCCACGAAAGTCCTTTAACCCTTCTGTCGATAATCGAAATGTTCCATGATATTGAATGGCATGCTTTATAAGTTTCTTTATAAATTTTTGCAAACGTGACCGAGTCAACCCTGACAGAACGCATTGTGCAAGTACAGATGCAGTTCGGAACTGCGCCGTATCAAATCGAACGATCAGTATGTGCCAGCCATGATAAATAAAAAAGTCGTGTCCGACGAAATCCCGCGAGCGGGAAACGGGCTGGCCGTTTAACGTGTTAATTATATCGGAACAGGCGAACCTTTCCGCGGATTCAGCGAATCATCACGGTCCGGTGGGGCCGGGCGCGTGAAAAATGTTTGAATGGCCTTGTTTCGGGAGAACGCGAGTAGAGTTGAAATGCAAATGCTGCTTGTCGGCGTGCAACAGGCCGGTTGGTTCCCCGTGATAGCCGGTATCGTTCTCACCAGCCAAGTCGGGGTCCATTCTTTTCCTTCCGTCGGCTCCATTTTCACGGAATTTCGCGCGGGGCCGCTCGACACGGGCACCGAGAAATACGTGGAAACAAACCCGTGTGTCCAGGCACAATGGCCGCTTTCCTCCTCGCGTCGCTGAAAATTGATCTGCGACCGACAAACGACGCTGTCCACGCGAAGGAATCATTAGTCATCATTTTTCCTGATCTTGCCCCCCTAACGCTTCGCGAGGAAATAATGTGCTCCAAAAATTCTCAAAAATACCTTTCACCCCCACAGCTGAGGACTACCCTAATCATCAGCCCCAAGATGAGGAACGTCGAACGCGGACAATTTCTCCCGAATGGATACGATCTGCTCGCAAGAGAGAGAGAGAGAGAGAGAGAGAGTGTGTGTGTGTCCTGCGTTTATCTTTCGGATTGAAAAAGACCAAGTCGACCGTGCGAGAGATTGATCTTTCGATTAGCCCGCGCACAGACTCGACGCGACGGATCGGATCGCTGGTTGGATCATTTTTTAAGTTGATCTCGCAGACCAGAGCAGGGCGCAATGAAATCACGTCGCACCCCAGAAGGGACACAAGAACGATCCACCCTTCGACGCACCGGCAACCCCTCTGACCGCAGATTGAAATTCTTAGGCTCTCGAACAACCGCGCGCACAGGGGCGAGACTCGACTCGTTTACCCTTCGAGATTTCGTTATTTAGCATCCCACAGTCACCAGGCTGGACACTAATGGCCTTTGACTCGCGTTCACCCCGTTACCGAGGATAATTCAATTTTTCCCGGCGCAAACAAACCGAGAGCCTGAACTCGAGGAAAGAAAAATAAGATTTTATGCATTTTATTCAAACCTTTCTTTTATATGAAGATTAAGATACTGACACAGAGATTTGACGGATTTTTAGAGACCTCCGTGTTCGGTACGCGCTCGAACATACGCTTAATTGAAATTGTAATAAAGTTCTGCTAAATCGTTGTAATCTCGATGCGACGAGCTACACTGGTAACGAGGCTGGATATTCACTTAGACATGGTTAATTTTCCTAGCGAGCTAACTGATCAAAAACTGGACATTCACATTTTATCTGGATTAATAAAGTTCCTTCTGGAATAATAAAATCCTTTAACGAGAGAATCCGATTTCATTAACCACTATTTCACTGGACGATGGGGATGGAGTACTTCCGAAGCGTTTTACAATTCTTATAGACTGTCTTTATAATTTTTTCGAATTTTAAATACATTTTTTGACTGTGTCACGAAAAATCAACTGATCTAAATATCCTTCTAAAATGTTCCTCGAACAATTGAAACTCTTCAACGAATGACTACAGCCCTTTCTTACCCCTATGATAATTTTCTCCATTTTTCACAGGACATTATCGTGAATTTCCTAGAAGTACAATCAGAAATTGTCCCGCTTGTGTTGCAGAGAGAACTTGGCTGAGAGTGGAACAATTTTTACGTAAGATCGTGGTGTGAAAAGAGTAAAATACGGTTTCTTCAATTTTCGTGCTCCCGATTGCGCAGTTCCTTTTCAAGAGCACGTTGTTGCGCGAATGATTTGCGAGTCCGACGGCGCGTTTTAATTTTGGGATATTGGTAGCATTAAGCCGGTGAATACGCCTGATAGTCGGGCCTCCAGTACGCGCGGCTCCCATCTACAGGGTGTGTGCGAAATGTGAAAGCACAGAGAACCGAAAAATCAACGAGACACGATCTGCTTCTTTACGGGCGTTCTTATTGCGAAAGACATTTGTAGCTGCTTTGCGGTACAAAGCTGTAAGCGAAGTTCGAATATTTACGATTTTATTTCCTTGGAATACTGGGGAAGAAAACATGCGTGAAAACGGGAGCATATATTCAAGCATTAGCTTACAAGACCCTTGACAGTTCTGTTTCTCGTTCGGGGGATGAAGTACGGGAACTTCTTATTGCCTGTATGCTCAAAATTACCTTTCGAGAGTGAACCTTCCCGAGCCAACAATGCTGGGAAGACTGTAGATTTGATCATCCCTCGGGGAAATTATATTTTGAGATTTTTTAGCCCGGCGCAGAGGTCCTTTCTTTAGAGAATAATTTAAATGATTAGAAAATCAAGAAAATGAAGGTTTCCTGTCATGTTTACCGCTGATTAAATTTTTTTATGTCAATTAGGAAGTTCAGAAGGAAATTATATTTCGAGATTTTTTAGCTGGGCGCTGAGGTACTTTTAGAAAATAATTTAAATGTTCAGGAAATCAATAAAATGAAGGTTTCTTGTCATGTTTACCGCTGATTAAATTTTTTTATGTCAATTAGGAACTTCAGAAGGAAATTATATTTTGAGATTTTTTAGCTGGGCGCTGAGGTCCTTTTAGAAAATAATTTAAATGATTAGGGAATCAAGAAAATGAAGGTTTCCTGTCATGTTTACCGCTGATTAAATTTTTTTATGTGAATTAGAAACTTCAGAAAAATGTTAAGGGGTGAAGGGTTACGACCGACGAAGAAAATAAAATGACCAACCCTGAAAATTTTTGGAAATATTGTAAGGGTTGGTTAAACTCGAAGTGCTTGTGAAATTGTGGACGACGGAACCGTGTAGTTTCGGGACACCCCGTGTACAGATTATAGTAGGTCGTAGTTCGGGAACGTATCTGCCCCTCGTGCGACGAGATTTCATTCGGGGCTCGGGCTGAGATCTTTTAATTTGAGGCCAAATTCCTCTCGAGGATGAAATGCGGGGAGCCACCGAAGTGGTCGTATTGCAAGGAGGGTGGCGCGTCTGACGGTTGTTTGCTAGCCCCACCCCTGTCCACCGTTCTGATTCTAAAACACCCCTGTTTATGGGAGCCCCGTGTAGCGATACCAGTCCTCCATACATATCCAGTCGAACTTCTTCGACTCTCGAAATTCCATCGATATTCACACTTTCCACCAGAACCGACTTCTCAGAGGGATGAAAAACAAAATGTAACATCGACTCGTGGTGAAATAAAAGCGGCGGCAGGTGCTGCGAATAATTCCGTGGCCAATTAACAGCGACTGGCAGAGGGGGGACTCGTTGGTGGGATAAAATATGAAAATTATAAATATTCGGGGGCAGGAAGTCAGGCGAGCGAGCCCCTTGGTGTCCTTAAAATAAGTGTCGATAAACGTCGCGGTAAAATAGAAAGTAAAATCCTTTCGACCGCATTCCTGGAGGCCTGGTGCGAGGCCGGGAGGAAAGAAATATATGAGAGGGCCCTCATAGGTGGCCCCGTGGCCTCACACTTTGCAAGGATCGCCTACGACTTCTCGCGGGCCCCGCAGGTGCGCGAAAGGCCCGCAATATATGTATATTACACCCGGACCGGGTCGAGCCGCGTTTGGGCGAGTAATCGAATAATGAACACACTTTTCCATTCGTTTCCGTCTCCGGTCCCTGAGTTCTCAACAAGTTCTGGATACTTTCGTCCACCGGGCGATCGATGAAAATTCGCGAAGAACACCGAGACGATTGCGGGTCAAGGATCGAAGGAGAAGAAATCGTCGAAAGTTTCCGTGTGGTTTTCTAACCGGCGAGAAAAAAAAAGAGAAACGGCTTCCGTTGGAGAATGTTACACGCGAATTTCTCGGCGATTGTTCGTGACGCGACGATGGAGTTAAACAAAGATCCGTCGAGTTAGCAAACAGAACCGGCTCGCCGAAAAGATCGCTCGTCCTCGAACGAGTAAACCTGAATTTGTATTATTCGCGCGTCGTACTTTTCGCCCGGTCTCCTTTTCTTTTTCCTCTCTTCTTCTCTCTCTTTCTCTCTCCCTCTTCGTTCGCCTCTTCGAGCAACTTTCTTTTTCTGTTTTTACGACGAGAGCTCGACGGATAAACTTTTTCCGAGAGAGAAGAAGAGAGAGACGGAGAAAGAACGGAGGCGATGCGAGGCGCTTTCGTGTAATCAACGAGGTGAAATTTATCGAGCAACATCGCAGGATAATTCACGCTCCACATTCCGGCCCCGCGGGATAAAAACGAAGAGGATGGGAGGTCCTCTTAATTATGTTCCTGGTTAAACGACCGACTGGTCACGCCCCGTTCGAGATACTCGAACGAAACATGTACCCGATGTATACTCGGATAGAGAAGAAAGAAAGAGAGAGAGAACGCTGTACCTGTAACATTTCACAACGGCGACTACTTAAAAGTTCGGAGCAACGGCTGCTACCCGAAAGTTCATCGAATTCACGCAGAGCCTGCACGATCTCTCCCGGATATCAGCAAATGACGAGGCGAATTACGAGATTCTACTCGCGAAAGATCGATCATGTACCACCGCTAAAAACAAAAAAAAGCATCTTTTACAGCTTTTGTCATAATTCTGTCATTTGGTTCGTTTATAGAGAAGTTGTTCCAAGTATGTGCCATCAATGATGAGACTGACTGTATTACGGTCCTTACAAAATATTGTTACCCAAAATATTGTTAAGTGAAACCGTCCACAACCGGCAACGTCTGTCCGATTTTCTTGCCATACTTTTCCTTCGAGTCCGACAGGCCATAACTCACGGGAGAAAAGGTGGTAATTATATAGAAAAGGTCTGTGTACTCCGATTTCGAGGAAATTTTAATATGTTATAGATTTCGACATTTTGAACAATTTTTGCCTTTTCCAATATAGGGTGGTCGCTGTCAGTTTTCGAGATATTTGCAAAAGACTATCGCTAATACTGTATTGAATTTTTCGTATTCCTGCATGCTCCGCGGTAACGTAAATCTGTTCCGGGACAGCATCCGTTTATTTTTTGTTTGTGAACACGTTGTGCATATGAGAAGCGACAATACCACACACACCCACACAGTGTGTCACACGCACCCAGTGTTTCTAAAAAGAAGGTTTCCGTTATGTCAAAATACGTAACAATTTAGAGTATAATTTAGAAACACTGGGTGGGTGTTTGTGGTGTCAGGCCGGCCCTTTCCGCCCCCCTGTTTTCTCTCTCATCTCTACAGCGTCAAAATGTAGGTTTACGTTGCTGCGGAGCGTGCAGGAATACGAAAAATTCAGTACAGTATTCGCAATAGTTTTTTGCAAATATCTCGAAAACTGACAGCGACCACCCTATATTGGAAAAGGAAACAGTTGTTCAGAATGTGTTGCTGCATAACATATTAAAATTTGATCAAAATCAGAGTGCGCAGACCTTTTCTATAAAATTACTAAAAAGGTTTCTATGGGCTCTACGACGCCTCGGGTGAACTATCGGTAGCTCTCCTTTCCAACATCATGGTAATGAGAAACGTTCCTACTCAAATTGCCTAAAAAATCGGCCGGAAATGTATGGATACCGAAAAACGCCGGCCGCGGACATGTATGTAGCGACTTTTACAAAGATAAAATCTACAGTCTAATCACACAAAGGTGTAGTTCCCGTAGATGATTAGGCTGCGAAGGAAAGCCGAGAGGGAAACGGAAGATCGAAGGGTGCGTCAGCGTGTTAATACCCGAGTGGCAGAAAGTCGGTACGAAGTGTTCGTAGACGCGGAAGAGAGAGAGAGAGAGCCCGAAGAATAAGTTAACACGTATTAAATGCTCACCCCGGAGCAGGGAGTCGAACGGGTTTTCGAGATCCGGCGTGCGCATTAATTTTCACGGCGGGTTGCACCGAGAATGCATAAGTAAGGAGCTTACGGGGCCGCCCACACGCCGCCCACCGAAACCGACGCACAAGTCAAACACTGTGCAGACGTTGCCCGGTGTTAAGTGGTCCGTCAATTGATACCAGCTACCAGACACGGGTGCTTGTAACTTTTTTACCGGGCGAGCACACTTTCCGGCTCCGTATCCTCGCCGAGGCCGGTTTCGCCGCGTTCTAACAACATTTAAACAGCTCGAGAACGACTACTTGCGGCACGGCTTGACGACATGGGAGTCGCGTCGAAAATGTAACGTTTCACGCGGGCTAGACACACCTGAGGAATGCTGACCGTTGCGTATCGACGGATACTGACATTTCTTCAGATCTAGCTAATCCACTGCATTCTTTAGAGGTTCTCCGGGGCTCCGAATAATGAGAATTACATTAATAGGTTGAAGTTTACGACGCACAGGTTCGATCCTATGTTACTAAGCAGTTTTGCAAATTAATATAACTTTTTTCGACGTTTCGGTCTAGTTTAAGACCATTTTCAAGAATATATAATTGCGTCTGCAAATTAATCAATCTATTAATTTAATATTGGCGGTCGTGAACAAAGAAAACAGTTAATGAGAATTACGTTCTGTAAACACAAAAATGTAGGACTTTTCAGGCAAATCGCACTCTAGATTGATCTTTCATCTAGCGATTTTGACTAATAAGAAACCCAATCTTTGCATTACTGCGAATTCAGAAGTTTATTTTTGTGCCACGCACACAGCAGCGCGAGTGTCGTTTGCTAGAACCCTAGACGGTGCCCTTAACCGTCTTCGGAGAATTCGTAGCAATTTTGGAGGTTCATTAAAAATATTTCAAAGCGCTCAAGTACTCCGGTAGGATCTTCTGAGGTCTCTCTAGAAGGGGTACCACGGACAATTCATTTGAAAAAATTACAGAAGCTCTATCGTCCGCGAAGACCTAGAAGTTCATTTTTTCAAATTTTTACCAAACGATGAACTTGTGAAATAGTGAACTCGTAAAATATATTTGTGTACCGTGTACTCGCTTCGTCTCATACACTATCCACCATGTTGAATTATCTCGAATCGAGGTTTGTGGGCACCAAATAAGTTTGGATCTCGTCACACTGCATTGTATGCACATACTATATCTATGCCGCTTCTATGGGCATATATGGCCTAAGACGAGTACCGAGTTTGTCACGTGACATTGCGACACATGCACAACAGAGACGAAACGCTTCACGTGACCGTTGCGAAAACGTGGTAGAAATGAAGGATAGAGACAAGTCTTAATCTGGCGACCTCCTACGGGACCTACGGAGGTGCCGGAGCAGAATCTTCATTCGCGTTAGCAGGCCACGAAGTCTAAGTCGGTCTCGGAAATGACGCGTGGCTACGCGTAGGAAGCGAAAGGGACAGAGGAAGAAGCCTTTCTTTTTCTCGGGGGGCATGGTTCCAGGATCCTCGGGGGTCTCTAGCCGGCGCTGGGGTCCCCGGCAGGGATGTTACGTTGTAATTTCAGATAAGCGTGTCCCGGGAGACACGCATTGTGCCGGTGGCCGGCTGTTCAGCGGCTTCCTTCGACGCCGGAGCCGCGTGTCGCATTCGGCATTCGCGCGAGACTTCGGCCGCGTGTGTGTGCGCGTGACATACACACAGGCGACATACTCGCCCCCGAACACACGTCTGCTCCCCCTCGTTCATTACGTGGCGAATCGCGATATCTCGACGCCCTCGTGTCCTCTACCGCTCTCTCTCTCTCTCTCTCTTTCTCTCTAGAGGTGGTTTTCGGGGGCGAGAGAGGATCCTCGCTCTTGCACTTTGACGCTCGTCGCTTACGTTTATTATTACGATGCGACGAGTTACGTCGTAATTTACGACGATACGCCACTCTTCTCGTTGCTGCACACATTGTCTCCTTCGCTTAATTAACGACGTTACCCGGGGGTCGAGCCGAGTGTCTTCCCGAGATGGAGAGTATCTTCATCCAACCCCCGGAACGCGTTCTTTTATTTTAAACGCGCGCTCAATCATCCAAGATCCGTATTCGTAAAAACATATATAAAATGAAATCAGAAGACATATTCAACGGCGATTGTCCTCGCATGTGCCACGCAACGATCCAATGGTTTCCCCATTATCGCCAGCTCATAATCGACCGTTCTCCGGATAGAATTGACGAGAAAGAGTGCGTGAACTCACCCTGAAACCGAGAGGGGACCGGAGCCGACTGTGGTGGGAGACACAGAGAAAACGACGAGCCGATGATCTTCCCCAGGGACGCCCACGTGGGGACACGCCAGAATGGGATTCTTAATTAATCTTTGCATTTCCATTAGGATTTACGTTATTGCTTTGGCTGCCCACAAAATAGATTCTTCAGTGGCGCAGGGGAGATAAAACGTTCTGCGTGCTGACACGCTGCGCTCGACACGATCTTCCTGGAAAAACCAAGTCGAAATTTGAAAGCTCGAAACAAAAGGTCCTGCGACAGTCTCCACTGTGGATTTCGAGGATTTCCCGAAGGACTTCGAGGTTTGCGAAAAAATTCTTAAATCGACCAATGATATTAAAAAAAGAAACGAATTAGAGCACCTCTGAAAGAACTATGTGGACCACGTGGCAGGTACCCAATCGAAAATATGTTCACTGCCGAAAAAATTAGACGCGAAGGATCGTCCGCCGATAAAATTTCCGTAAATGCAGCAGCTGTTGCCAATTAAATATTTCCAATTTATTCCTCGAGTTCTTTCCACTGTCTAAATGAATTTCGAGCAGGCTTCGTCGTATTCACGTGGATCGTCGAGCGACACGGAAGCCATCAAATTACCGACGCGAAATTCCTCGTGAGAAATAGATCCCTTGATCAAATTTTAACGCGCACTTAGCGAGTCCGAGCAGCCGGATTTCTCGACACGGTTCACCTGCTCTCCACGACGAAAATAAAACGAGAGACCGAATCGAGAATCTCCGCGCGTGTCGCACTCATTAAACCCGACTGCTGCGCCATGTTTGAAACGGTTTGAAGCGGCCGCGTCCCGCCGCGCCGCGTCGTTGAATGACGTCGTCGTCGCTCCTTCTTTTTATGCGGTTTTCCGCATAATTTGTCAGGCCGGTGGTGCTGTGTGTATCGCGAGACGTGGAAATCGGGGAAACCTTTGGAAAAAATCAAAAGGCCCGCGCTTTTCACGATGCGACGTCGCGCGTCTACCTGCGGCAGCAAGCGATATTCCAGTTTTCACAGGAAGGGCACCTGCAGCGTCTTCGTGGCCGCGCCCTTAGGGGTTTCTCTGCCGTTTGAATGCCTTCCTTAAGACGGCTGACTCCTCATTACTCCCTCGACTTTTCCGAATGCCGAGGGAATCTCTCGCGAAAACCGCGTCTAAATGCTCGAAAACCGCGAGCAGAAACGTCGCTTCCGCTTCTGACGAGCAGAGCAAAGCTGGAGAGGAGCCGAGGTCCAAACGCAGGTCCCTTAACCCTACCGAGAAGGTGCAAAAGAGTCTTCAAAGAACGTTAACGAGTTAGGACGAGGCGACCAACTCCGAAGCTCTGATCTCGAAGTCGGGGCCCGTGTTAACGCGATAATTAACCTGCGACCGGTGACGCGGCGTCGAGTGTCGCCGAGTAATTAAATTGGCAGCAATCTACAACGATGTAGCGTGGAATTGCCGGAATTTTTCCTTCGTTTACCTCGGCCAGTAGTTGACGATGTAACGCAAGTGGCTAGAACGAGAAAATAGCGGTAATAACCGCGATGGATCGATCAGAGTGTCCCGGACGCTCGTCGAGCCTCTTAATTGGGGATTAATCAATTTCTTCGACGGGGAAACGGTTTGATTGGCCGGATCAGCGCGCGCTCCAGCTGCGCTATTAGCAGCGTTTAGGCGTCGATTAAGGACCCCAGACCCCGCGGTGATCGAGAACACGAAATTTCGAAATAAAACGGCAACCTTTTCTTTTCCTGTCGAACTCCCAATCGGAACCCGAAATTCCTTCTGTTTTCTCGTCGTCCGGCCATTATGCAAATCAGTAAGCACCTCGGAGGAAGATGCACGCGCACGACCCAGCCGCAAGAGAAACCTGGCATCGTGGCGGTTTATTTATATTCGGGAATGATTTCCAATTATCCAAGATGCGGAGCAATCTGCGGCCCGACGAAAATCAAGAAAGACGTTATCTAATAGTTAGTCTGCAAATCCCTCGGATGCTTCTGACGATTTTATGACCATTCTAATTTTTACCAATATTCAGTTTTAACCAACTTATTTGAGATCGACGTTGATCTCCGTGAAAATGTACATAGCACGGTAACAAGATTAAATTTATCGAACCAGTAATGTAGAGAACAAAGTGAAGGCTGTAAAGGCTGATGGTCTTCTTAAGGGCAAAATATAGTTTCAGTATTTCTTTAATGAAAATAGACTTCCTTGGTATTCTCAGTTAAACTTATCCCGTTCAACTATTGTCAGTATAAACAGGTGTAGATCTGACCACTATCATCTTGCTTTTTCTCTGGCTCGCATTGAATTTATTGATAATCCTGAGTGTAGCTGCAGGGAGGGTGACGAATCGCTAAATCACGTTTTATGGCAATGCAACTTGTACAACGAGGAAAGGCTCAAATTAATGAATAAACTCAGCAAAATAAATTTCCAGCTTCCAATGGATGTCTCAATATTAATAGCTAAACCAAATATTAAAGCTTGTCACTACATGTAATCATTTTTTAAGAGCTGTGGTATTAAAATATAAGTTTTGTTTATATTGTTCCAACTAATCATATGTCTGTATTAAAATATCTGTGTATCTCTAATAACCACATTCTATTTTGTAATTATTATATTCTGTTTTGTATGTAGCGTATTTCGTTTTTTTTTTTGTAATTATGTTGAAATAAATCTCATATGAGATTTTCTAATAAAAAAAAAGTGAAGAAAACGTTCTGTGTGAGTCGGTTGCTATAGAATTATAATTCTGGTGGAACGTCCACAGCAATTGTCTGAATTAATGAACGCCGTTATTTCAAGAAAATATTCGTGATAAGAGTCCCCCGTGTATCTTTAGCGTAAAGACGGCGAAGGTTGTGGATTTTTGCGAAGAAATTGAGGCTCGTGGAGCAAAGTGAGGTGGAGGACGACGACGTGGAGCGTGCGTGATCAGGATTCATCTTTGCGCTCGCATGTCCTGTCGCAGTTTGCCGTCTCGCCTTCTGTTCCTCTTTCGCGCCTCGACCGGTAGCTTCGGCCCGTCTCTCCTCGCTGACTTTCTTCTTCGTCGCTTTGCGTTTTCGCTCCTCTTCTCTGCCGTGGCAACGTCCGCCACGCTGCCGCTCCCCCACGAATATTTCGCAAAAGGGACGCGGCCGGACACCGTCCGAGACAGAAACGAGCCCCGAACTCTCTCCGTCACGCGCGCACGAAACTTATCTTCTCGCCTCTCGAATACCTCGCGCCTCTCCGACACTCGATATTTCTGCCACCGGGTGTCTCCGGGTGCTACCATAATTGATACGTTACGCGGCGAGACTTTAAAACGGCGTGGCATGTACCTTCCTCGATTCTAATTGCGTCAGCGTGCTTGGAAGATTGAATTAGACTTGTTCCTGAAAATCCAATGTCGAAGGAAACTCCCGAGTCGAGGACGAAGATAGAAAGCAAATTCGATAAAAAAAGATTCAATAAAAGAGAAGCTTGCTGAAGAAAAGGAAGAAGAAGTGATCCGCGTGATGGAGAGAAGTAGCAGGATCGGCGAGGATAATCGCGGAGTCCACGCGGGTCGTGATCATCCGCAGCGTCTCTTAACTTCGTTCCCGAGGATTGTCACAATCAAAATCGCGAGTGGCAAGCTCTGCGAGAGAGTCCGTGATCGTCGGCTAAACGAGACGGTTCCCCGTGAAAGTAACGCCACCCCGGCGGTCGTACGGGCGCCCTACAACAACCTGCTGGTCGTTCGAGTGAAAAGACCGCGTCGAGAGCCGCGGCGTTATTATCATACCTTCCCTTTTAATAGGAAACTTCGCGGACGGTTGGAAGGCTCGCTGAAGGGTGAAAGGGGTAAGCGATGCTCCCGGGGAAAGGAGATTCTCCTCTCTCTTCGAGAGAGAGAGAGACGAAAAATGCAAGACAGCAAGGTGAAAAGAGAGATCGTGGCAGAGAGACGAATCTCGTCGGAGAACGAGGTTGCTGGGGGTTGGAAAGATAGGGGTGGAGGGAGGGCGACGAAGAAAGATAGAGAGAACGAGAGGACTCTCTCGCGATTAATGAGCGGTGTTTGTTGTTAATTGCTGCCGCCATTAGGTTGGCATCTCCTCACGAGTTCCCACCACCGTCGGAGCCACCCCCTAGCCCCATCCTCTCTCTCTCTCTTTTTCTCTTACCCACCCTCTTCTCGTCCCTGTCTTTCGCGTTGGCTGTTTGGCCTCCTTCTTTTTTCCTGTCTTTCCCACCTTCTTCTCCTCGCTATGCAACCGCGACGGGGATAGTACATGGGCCACGGTTATATAATAAATACAGAGATACACGAGAGCGGCGCACACCGACGAAGCTTGCAGACCTGCGGCATCGTACACGTAGCTCCTTTCTGCCCCGGTAACGGTGGATCAGTACATAATGCCATCCAACTATATACATATACAGAGAGACGTGTATATACATATATATATATATGTGTGTATATATACACACATACACACACAATTTTTTTCGTCGTGTTTATATAGAGTGCAGATATACAGAAACTCGAGCGCTCTGCTCGGATCTGCTTTGCTCGCTCGCTCGCGTCTAAAACTCGCTAAGCCTACCACCCCTGGAAAAAGAGAGAGGAAGAGAGAAAGTCGCCCACCCCCTCGAGCGGCTCCTCGAAAGCGGAGCGCGCATGTTAATGATCGCCCGCCACGGCCTTTATCTTTTCCACCTCATTTGCGCGCCACGAGTGGGCCCGGGGAGCTGCGACTCGCCGCGAGGAGAAACGCGGGGGGCGGATAGGAACGACTTCAAACCGCCGCCATATCCACCCCCGCAAGCCACGCTAAAATATTTGCTCGCGAGAAGGATCCCCGCGGTTCCGCGCGCGCTCCAGAGAAAGCTCTGCACGCGCGCAACGTACACCAAGCGCGAGAAGTTCCGAGATGAGTTCAGTGTCTCTTTTTCCCACCCACCCCCGGTCGCCGCATGTTTTTTTCGAACCCCGGCCCGTCCATCCCCCGTGCATTTTTTTTCCACGACAACGTTAGCAAGCTCGAGAGGAACTCCGCGGAGGATCTTCTTACAGATCCCAGGCCAGAGCGCGACAGAGGTGAAACGCGAGAGGGTCGCGCGGACTACTACTACTACTACTTTCTTCTCGCTCGGATCTTTTATTCCCAACGGGTTTTTCAACCCTCTCGCGAACCTTTCATCCGGAGTCGTCAGAGCCGGTGGTTTCCCGCTGCTTTGGCGATCACGCGATTTACGGAGGAATTAAGACGACCAACTGTCGCGCCACTCTTATCGGCCGTTATTTTTTCCGCATTTATTCGCCAGCGATCTCGCGGCGATTAATTTTCGGGTGAGGACTTTGATGATTCGTTCGGCAAACTCCTGAAGATGGTTAAGAAAACCAAAGACTTGTACACTGTCGATTTTTACCGAAAAGTTCGCGATGTTTCCCGGGAGGGGGTGGAAGAGGATAAAAGCGTCCGAGAGAAAGACGCCGACGCCGGGGCGCACCCAGCAACTTTCTCCGCCGGCAAGTAATGCGATAATTACTCGGGCGGAAGTAATAAAATTAATCTCGGCACCGCCTCGCCGCGTTTCCACTCCCCCTTACCGCCCGCGCGTCTCCTTTGAACCCATCCCGGTTGAATTTTGGTGGCGCGCACGCGGGTCCGCGGGACCAGGGCTCTGCCCTCTTATAAATCAAAGCCAGTTTAGCTTTTAATAATTCGACGGAGGGGGTGGCCGACCGGATAATATACGCCCCAAACTTCCTCCTTTATCCCCGGCCTGAGAAGAGTGCACCGTTAATATCCGCGGGACAATAATTCGCGACTGTTTCCGAAACTCGGAAACTTGGAAAAATGGTTCTTCATTCTATTGGACGCCCACCGTCTGCTCAATAATTTTATGCTTCATTGATCGGAAAACAAACCCCTTTTCACGGGTATTATAAGAGGTGAAGATCTTCTTTCGGCAACAAGGAGGTACCCAATGACTCAAAATCGAAATCTAAATCTATAAATTCTATTTGCTTTAAACGAATTCATCTGACCACATCAATAATTATTCAAATATAGAGAACTCCAGCAGCGAGCTCTTAAAGTTTTCGAGATCGTCGTAAAGATAAAAATTTATCAAATTGATTTGATCTTAAGATCAGTAAGCGCCAAATAGAATTAATTTCGTCTCTTTCAATTTACAGGGAATCTGCACGGTAGCCGCAATCAAGGAAAAGGCAATGGTCGAGGAAATCGGGAGCAAAGCGTGTCCCCCTCGTTTCAGAAAACTTTCAGAGCACACTGGGTAGGTTGCTCAGACCGGGGCCCGTGCTTCGGGTAAGTATCAGTAAATAATCGCGGCGGACGTTACATTACTCGGCGGAATTTATGATTTGGGGCCCGTCCGACCACGTATGCCGGAGGGCTCCCTCTCGAAGACGCTGCAGGAACAAAAAGAATGATCCGAAGGATGAACAGAGACCATCCACAAGGAGGAACAAGCGTGGACTAAGAGGGAAAGAGGTCGAGGTGATGAAAAAATCGTGGAAGGGGATGGAACGGGTACGAGACAGCCCCTTAAACGTCCCGCGAGCCAATTTGCCACGACGTGTCCGCGAGACGATAAATATTAGACGAGTTTAGTGCGCTCGATGCCTCGTGTAACCGCGGATCCGCGTTTTATTCAAAAAAGTAAAGCCTCCAGGCAAAGATCGTGATCGTGTAAGCGCAATCACGAAGGAATTTAGCCTCTGATCCTTACCCAGAGTTATGTGTACCATTATTACGTATGAATAATTTTATCTGATTCGATTTGATTTAATTCAATCCTGATCCGTTCGGTACATCAATTTGACACCTAATCAATTTCATACCCATAGAGATAAGAATCAAATGCAATTAATTGTACTATGTTCTGCGAATAAAAATGCGAATGAAACTAAATAAATTTCACTGTAATTTTAGAATAAAATGGAATAAGTACAGTGTTCATGTAAATTGCATGGCGATGTAAATAAAATTCCAACATTTTTAACGCGACGAATTCTTCGCAGTTTTCGGACAGTTTCTGCCGGATTTAACTCGAAATAAATTGGAGGCGAGACGTGTCCCGCCAGAGCAGCGAACAGGATCAGAAAATGGCGGAGGCTTGTAAAAAGGGAAGAGAACAAGTGGAACTGTCCGCGTCCCGATGACTAGGATCTCGTGCACGGACAGTATTTTAAACACCTCCCGGGCCAATTTGCCACGGCGTGTCCACGAGCTGATAAACACTAGGCGGACTCGGATGTAAATGTTAGCTCGTACGAGCGTTCACCGGGGGTTCTCGCACCGGACACGAAACGTCTTTAACGAGTATCCGGCCCCGGTCCGAATGAAATTAGGAACCACTCTCGTTCGTTCTAGAAATTCGAGGGTCCACACCGCGGTCGAACAAATCGACCGGTAGCCGCCGCCGCCGCCACTGCCGTAGGACCAGTGACATGCGATGCAATTATCGAAAAAGATCGGCGGTTCCACTGCACAACATTGTACCCTTTCTTCTGATGGACCTGATTCGGGGAAGATCGGCCGGGTACCGCGAACGAATTAAACCTGTTCCCTAGGGTTCTTTAACCCTCCGTGGGCAACCTGAAATTTCGCTCTTAAATTTCTCTCTTTCCAATATTTATTTCCTCCCATTGATGCTTTGAATATTCGACGCTCCAACGAATGTATATTAGAATAGGTTACATCGTATTCCAAAATTTTTTCCAAATACATATGGAACCGTAAAAAAGTCACTCATCCACATAAACGTCCCACTTCTTTTCAATATTTACTTTCTCCTATTAGCGCTTGAAATATTCGACGTACGATATGCATTCCTTTTTTAGATTTTTTCAAAACCTGAAACAGTAAAAATTAGTCGATGAATGATAATGTTATTATATTGGGTCTATAACTTAAAAACCGGAATTTGAAAAAAACAGCATTCGCGGGAACTTTTGCTGAATCACTTTTTCGCAAAGAAAACTGCAGCCGAAAGTCATCGTTTGATCGTGGAATTGTATGGCGATCATGCTCTTGCGAAAACACGGTGTTTCAAGTGGTTTCAACGCTTTAAAAGTGGCGATTT
>CM052330.1:14190797-14243861 GCA_028455615.1 Lasioglossum zephyrum | reverse complement strand
AAATCAGTCAACAGTGTTTGATTCGCTTGTGCGCATCATATTTTTTTCAATCATGGAAAATTTTGAAAATTGGCGAAAAAAACAGCATTCGCGGGAACTTTTGCTGAATCACTTTTTCGCAAAGAAAACTGCAGCCGAAAGTCATCGTTTGATCGTGGAATTGTATGGCGATCATGCTCTTGCGAAAACACGGTGTTTCAAGTGGTTTCAACGCTTTAAAAGTGGCGATTTTGACATCAAAGACAAAGAGCGGCCTAGATAGTCGAAAAAGCATTGAAGAAAAAACGGCCAGAATGGAAGATCAGACACGAGACATTGAATTTCCAACATGACAATGCTCGGCCACATGTTGCTAAACCCGTTAAAAACTATTTGGAAAATAGCGGATGGGAAGTTCTACCCCACCCGCCATATAGTCCACACTTGGCGCCTTCTGACTACCATTTGTTTCGGTCGATGCAGAATGCACTTTCCGGAATACGCTTCACTTCAGTCCAAGGCATCAAAAATTGCCTCGATTCGTTCTTTGATTCAAAAGATGACCGGTTTTTTTGGGATGGCATTCACAAATTGCCAGAAAGATAGGAAAATGTTATAACTTCCGATGGACAATACTTTAAATAACAGAATTATACAAGATTTTCTTTAATAAACGTTCAAATTTCCTGAAAAAAAATTCCGGTTTTTAAGTTATAGACCCAATATATAACAATGTATATAACGATCCCCAATTGGGAGCAAGGGAAGCCAACAGAGAATCCAATCACAGAATCGTTCAAATAACAGCGTTACAAAACGCACTCGTAGGTACTTGCTTATCGTGCACCTTCAACATCGGGGAGAGGGTTCTCGGTTCCCGTAGATCGTTGGATTGGAAATCCGTAAATCATCGGCAGGAAGAGGCGTTTACGCGCAAACGAATTAATTGAAAGGCACCGTGGGTCCCTCTTGTCCTCTTTCTTCCTTTTCTCCTTCCCTATCCCTTCCCGTTTCGTTTCACCTCCTTCCGTGAGCCAGAACGGCACTCGATCTCCTCTGCTCTTCTATCCCTCCCTTCTTCCTCTGTTTATCTTTACCCCGAGCTTCCGCGGCTCAGAGAACCGAAAGAACGCCAACGTTTTCCCTCTCTCTGCATCGTTTCCCTTCAACCCCCGTCGCACCGGAACGTTCTACAATGCTCGAATTCGATCAATGCCGATTAATTCGTTGACGTGAATCGACGGTTATTTAGCTCTCGAGAGCTTCGATCCGTCGGATCGGCCGACTAATTTCTCTGTTAGCGCATTCTTCTTGTTTCGAGCCGATTCGCCGCTCTTTGTATCGCTGGAAATCTTTGAATCGACTCCTTAACCCTTCCCTGGGATGTACCTTCGAAGTAACATCGAGAACCTGAACAGTGTTTCTGGTGGATCCGTTAAAAGAGCTTTTCAAATATCAATATATCTTTAAAATAGCTGCCAGTGCAACGGGTTAACAGTTTCACTAAGTGGAAAATAGTAAAACGATAAATTTCAATGAAGTCGAATTAAAGAAAATTCGGTGGGTCAATAGAGGGAAAAATTTAACAAACGAAATTTTCGACGGGGTGGCAGGGAGCGGTTCCAGTGGCGATCGGCAAAGCGGTCGATCCACCGTGGGGATTAATTTAATACCCGAGTAAAATCAATCAGCGGGAATTGATGTCGGTTAGGCGAGTGGGTGCCGACTTGTCGGCGGAACCTGTGGGGGTTGAGGGCAGGAGAGGGTTCGTGGAAGAAGGCACACACACACAAACACAGTGTATTTGCTTTCGCGACGTGACGGGGCCCGTAATCAGTGTAAATCAGGGGACACGTAAATCACACCCTCTACGGTAACAGGCTCTCTAACGGGTGGTGGAACGCACGGCAGAACGTAGCAGGTCTTAAAGAAGGATCTTAACTCGCTTCTGTGATACTTGCCGATCGCTGATCATTCTACACGATAATGCTCGAGTCCGCGACCTACTAATTATCCCGGCGCTTTCGTCACCTGGTTGAAGATCGGGGGTCTATCGGTAATGGTAATGCTCAGGTAACGGTGAACGCGGATTAAGAGACGTCCAATAAACAATAAAGCACACACGGTATTTTTAGGTGCACCGCCACGTGAATCACCGAGGGGGTCTGCGTGTGGTCGTCGGTACCGCCCCCAATCTGCTTGCCAACCCCCATGTAAGATGAAGGGAAACGGGACTGGCGAGTACCACCTGTTAATCACAAATGATTCAATTACCTCGTCGAGGAGCGGACCCTTCGAAAATCTGACTGTGTTTAAAAATTATAATGGCGGAATTATGTCGGACTAAAATACACGTGTACACCTGGAACGTGAACTGTGAGAATTTAAGGATCTGTGTATTTATACGTGTATACATGTGAAATAGGGATCTCTATTGGAACGACGAGCGGGTCAAGCTCGACCCGGAGAGGACGGAGGGTTTATGGAAAGAGGAGAGAGACGTAATTGCTGGACACGGGATCCACGGTTGATCCCGGCACGATGAAATTCGAATCGGGGAGCGATCGTCTCTCGGCTGATCCCTCTTCGCAGACCTGCTCCATCTTTCTCGGTTGCTCGCGTAACCATCCTCTCGCCGGTATCCGGCTATCTATCTTCTTCCAGGCCCGGTCAGATACACAATATCCCGATACCTTATCGCCCACATGATTTCTGGTTCGTCTACGTGTCCCGAGGAACACACGCACGCGTCCTCTCCTCCCACACACGAACCACCGAGAGCAAGTCCTGTGTCTCTCTTCCTCTCACCTTCGGAGACCGATCTCTCTCCTCGCTCTCTCCTCATCCTGACACTCGCTTACCATCTCAATAACGCGAATGACTGAATGGCCCCGGAGCCTCGAAATCCCGGCGAGATAACCTTTATTGTAATTACAATAAGGCATTATGCGTGCTCGGGATCCGCGGGGGTCGGAGGTCACACTCCACGGCTGAGGTCTTCTTCGCTCGTCCCTCGTCTCGAAAACCTCGTCCTGCCCCCTCTCACCCTCCCTACAGCCACCTCGCCATCTTTCTTTACCCGCCACTTGATCGATATGCCAAGGCTCGATCGCAGAAGGAATCTCCTCAGGTATCAGGTTCGAATGATTATTTTGTTGCGCGCGGTGACGAGTCCACGGAGATCGTCATTATGCGAATACATTGTCGGCAAACTGCGAATCGAATCCATTACGATAATCAAAATTGTCTGTGCAGCAAAACACTGTTTCGTGAAATTTCTCCACCCTCCGTTTAAGGATAATTTAAGGGGTGAAAAATCGATGCTTCGCCTTTCGTTTTCCCAGTTATTAAATCTGTTCGAAAAGCTTCATTTGCAATTAGGGCGCCTATCGGCTGACCGCATTCCTTCAATTTGGGATATACGTTCCGAGGGGCTTTTTTCAAGCAACAGCATTGCTCTGTCATTACGTTCGCCCCTCGAAAAAATTGCGCGTCTCAATGCATCGCGGGACCGGATGCGAAACCGAAATCGTCCGGCGATCGAGAGGTACGAATTACCAATTTCGTCGTCGCGTTCGACGACTCCCGTGTGATCAAAGAAAACGGGAAAGAGGTGGCCCCCAGAAATTTACATCCCGGGATTCGGCTCCACGGCATGGCGTGACACTGAAAGGACCGGGGCCCTACCACCGAGAATTATTACGAACAATCATCGTTATGTCTGGAGAGAGGAGCAATCTTCTGGGCCCCCATACAATGTCGGCCGCGTACCAACGAAAGAGATCTGGGGCCAACACCAGAACAGATTCCGCAACGAGTTCGTATGATTCATGGAAAAAGAAATACAAGACTCTTGGACATGGAAATAACTCGCTCGTATCGGGGCCCCGATACTTAACGAGGTGCAAAAGCGATAGGAAGAATATTTCTTCACATTTTATAGCAACGGTTCTATTATTAAGATAAAATAAAAATTTTACACCTGAATTCCAACAATTAAAAATTAAAATTAAATTAAAAATTACAATTAAAATTTATTGCTTTTAGTAGGTTGAAAATAATATAACTGTATTATTCTTCTAATGTTTTGAATTACATCTAGGGTAACTGCACCAGTAAATGAACGCTTTTGTAAGTATATTTCAACAAATTTTAAGCCGCACGGCATTCTAGCGATAATGACTCTTGGGCCAATAAATATTATCAATAATTATTATTAATAAATATCAATAATAATAATTATTACCAATAATTACTAGAATGTAGTGTTCATTGACTGGTATTTTTTATATTTTTTATTTAACGTTTAATAAAGAAAAATAATAATTTTATTTTATTTGTGTTCATTTATTTTTGACAAATGAAGTATAGGGAGCCATTTGGCATATATGATTCCTTTAATTCACAAATTATTTGTTAAATAAAATATCTTCTTAAACAATTTCTTAAATGTTCATTCACTGGTGCAGTTACCCTACTTATTTTTGTCACGAATGCATGGAATCCGCTGTCGAATCATCAGCAGTTGTTGACTTTTTAGGCTATCAGGAACGAGTGTGGACCCAAAGAAGAGATTTTCGTTCGGACATTTAGCGAAAAAGGAGTAGCGATAAATCGTAGAGAAGGTGGACGTCAGCCGGCGTCGAATGCACCGAAATCGTGGCAGAAACGAGAGAGCGTATCGTGGCGATATTATCGAGAAGGAGTGGCTGGCCGCTGGTATACGCGCGTATCGCGTTTCACGGTACGGCCATCTTTATATATGCGGACGGGCCACGCGTGGAAGGTCTGCGGTAGGCGACATGTTCACCGGACATGACTTATTGCCTACAAGCGCCACTGTAAATCTCGGCGTTACAACGTCTGCTTCTGCCACCGAGGCGCAAGGGCGGCAACCGCACACCGGGACACACGGAGGATCCTTTCAGGAGCTGCGTGTGCTCTGTGCATCCTCTTTCTCCATTCAACGAGCTATCGGAATGCACTCGCTCCAATTATCGGCCGAATCTAACGCACTTTGCCATTAGCTGCACGAACCAGGCGAAAAGTATGGTGACCACGAAAACGCGAGAACAGGTACCCGAACCGAAGCTTCTTCGGAATAATCTCCGTTCAATGATCCCCCAAATCGCTCCTCTGCAGCTTCTTCTAAACAATAGCAATTTTTGCGGAGATCTGCAAACCAGGCAATTTAAAATGTTTGGCCAATCTTTTAGGTATTTAAGTTCGACTTATTTTCTTGGTAAAGATGAATTGATGAAATGGAACCATTGCAAGAAGAAGCTAGAGACCTTTTCTGCTATAACAGAGCCCTTTTATTTGTCACCTACCTGAACTCTCGATACTGTCATCTTCTATAAAAAAAACAAGCAGCTGATTTTTATATTTTCTTCCACCTAAACTTAAATGAATTGTATCATTTTCGAAGGTGTCTACAATCGAGTATTGCGTAAACGTCGTGATATAACAGAGGCTCTCCGACAATGGTTGTTTCACTTTCCTTCGATTTTCTGGCGGAGCATTGTCGATCGTTCGGTATACTTATCCGAATACCTCGAACCGTTGTCGATCAGCTGCATTATGCTATTCTCTCTTCTTCCGCCGGATAAGCGGTGGCCAATTTAAAAACAGACTGCGGTGAGAAAACATCACTGAGCTCTGATCAACGACTAGCGCCACGGATTTGACGAAGTTCACTTGAAATTGCACGGAAAATTATGGGTCCAACTTCCGGCGCGAACGGAAACCGTCGTCGGAGAAGTCCCCGTTCTCAGGAGGTTCGCACTGTAATCACTCAATGACTGACATGCGAAATCAATGATTTATTTTGCGGTGGTATTGCGCAACAGTTCGCTTTCGTTTGATCGATCAAGAAAAGTACCATTTCGGTCCCGGGGAGGAATCTTTTGTTTGATCAACACACGGGACAACAAATTTCTGCTCGATCAGACGAATTGTCCTCGGGACGTAATGATAAGGTTACACTAATCGCCGGGCTGATTTCAGGTCTACGGACGAATCCTAATTGAATTAGAAGATCCCGAGGATTTTCGAGGCGGGTCCGGGAGATGGTTAACCCGCCATTTACCGGCACCAGCAACCCTTCATTTCGAGAAGGATGCACCCTCGATCCTGTTTGCTTGACAAACGACCGAACCAATGTCGCTCGCAACTTTGTAATCTTTTCAACGAAGTGGCGCTGTTTCTCCTGTCTAAAAGAAAATGTTCATGAAATTATCCGTTGTTGCTTATGTTTCTTCAGAAAGATATTCGTGAAAAATCGATGGTAAAAGTGTTCGACGGAAAATCTAGACGAAGACGCCGGTCATTTATCGTCGCATTATTCCCCTGTATATGTACCCCGGCTTTTTTCACTCTAATGAAGATTTATTACGTTATCTTCTAGCGCGCTTTCATTTGCCGGCAGCGGGTTAATCTTGCAGGTATCGTTAGGCGTCGTAAAAACGGCGGAACGGGCGAAATCGTTATTTCTCTTGAGAGAAAAAGCTTTGCTCGGGTTCTTCGAAATTTGCAAACGGAAGTCTACAGCTTTCCCATTAAAATCGGCAATCCCTCTATGCCTCTGTTTACTTTCATACAGTTCACAATTTGTCCCGATGAGAGTTGTGATTTCGATGTTGCAGAAAACGTCCGGTAACGCAAAAATTAAGGGATCCAGGCGTGCAGGGGACCCTCGGACAAATTGAAGGAGGCAAAAGGAGAAACCAGGAAGTCCATGAATCGTTAATGGCGGCGTACCTCGGGCCTGGAACCGTCAATTTCACGAGGGACCGGGTACACCCGCGGGAATCCGTCCTCACGTGCAACCGGTGGCCATCCACGAAAAAAGCTCGGGCCCCTGAGGAGAGCGAGACGCCTCAACGGAAGAAGAAGAAGAACAAAACGGGGCCCGGCGGACGCAATACGTCGCGTGACGGAAGGGCCCGTGGATCGCGGGCACACGCACACAAGTACATTTGCATCTTACTATACTCCGTACCTGACGAGACCAAAAAGAAATCTTTCGACACTGTCCACCGAAAAATAGTGCACCTTCCGACGCACTGGGGCTGTTTGCTCGAGAGAATAAAACAAGATCTTTAAGAGAGCAAGCTGACACAGCAACAAAGACTCATAACGCTCAGTGATCACTCTGGAGTAGACGTTCGTCTTGCTATTGATGCTAAAAATTGGGACTACTGTACTTTTCTAGAGGCAGTTTGCCAGTTCTATCCAGCTATCCATTGATTAGATTAGAAAGTTATTTACGCTTTAGTTGGAAAGATCGATGCACGGACAATTCCCGCGGATCGGCGTTGCACACAGTTACGGGAACAGCATCTGAGGATGTGACAATTACGTTAGGACTCCTTGCCACAGATGCGAGAGACCGCAGCCACGGAACGCCCCTCGCGTTACACATATGTTACAAGTTCCCTTCTGTCCCTCTTCCCTTGATCCCATTCCACTCCTCGCTCCTTACCGCTCGGTCCTTCCTGACCGAATTAATGTTCGTACGATCAGCACGAAAGAGAAGCTCCTGTGGGAACTAAGAGACTCGGCTTTGTCGACGCACTGGGCTCCGGTCAACGAACGTGGGACTGGGCCCAGGATACGAACCTGACAACGCGGTTTTCCTCGGTAACGTCACTCTAAAATCAACTGGACGCTTCAGATGAGAGGCAGCTTTTTTCTAGCCATCGTAGGTGAATACCACATTAAAAACTAGATCGTTGATTGATAGAAAAGTGCATTGATCACGAGCGAATCTTTTCGCTCGGGTTGTAGGACGCAGGGCGTCCTGTTTCTCTTCAGTGTAACCCAGAATACAGTAATCGTCACGCGAAGTCACGGAAATTCCTCGCGCGCACTGATAAATACCCGGGCAGTATTCTGTCCGAAGAATGGACCGAGAAGGCTGTCGGCCACGCGAGAGCCAAATTCCCGGTTGCACAAGGGGGACCGCAAAATTGCTGCGACGTACGGGCGAACCTGAAGAATAGCATACACAGATATCATTCGGATCTAGAGCGCCATGTATAATTTTTGTGGAAGGACATTTAAGGCAGCAGAGTTTAAACAAGTCGATCAAGGCTGCCTTGCAGTAAGTTATAGCCCACGGTGTCTCGCATTTCGCAAAATATTAAATTACTCGAGGCCGCTTCGAACATGTCCGGCCGCAGGTTGGAAATCGTGCATCACGCTCGGTACGCGTGGAAATCATTCGTTCCAGTTTCGTCCGTGCGTACGACGATGGTCGGATAACGGTGACCCCGTGGGGGACAGCGGGTAACCCCATAGCCGTGAACCCTCCTTCTCTCATGTGCCGTTGACAATGGAGATCCGCGATCGTCTCGCGGGGGTCTGCACGCGATGACCCGCGCGCTTCCTGAGAAGAGGACGAACGCGCGAGGAGGAAACGGCGGCTAACGGGAGCATGGCCCAGCTCGGAGAGGCTCACCGGAGCTCGAAGGCTTCTCTCACCCTTTGTTCAACGCCGCGCGTTCAGGCCAATTCTGCCTAGACAACTGGAGGACGATCGGAGAACTGCGTTAGACACGCGAAAGGAATCGAGGCTCTGCGAGCGAGCGCGGCCGCAAAACTAATTCACCAAACCGCCGTGTTCTCCTGCCCAGAGATAGCATCACTCTTTCTCTCTCTTGTTTACCGCTAATCCACGCGATATTAAGCGCAAGCTAGTTGCCTCTCGACAGGACACTCGAGAGCCCCCAAACAGACCCCCGGGGGTCCTCAAAGGGATGAAACGATGGTCGCGTGTGTCCGAGACCGCCTGCCCGCGAGATTACAGGCCGGCGAGGGGCTGACTTCGATGGAAATCAATCTGGCAGCTTACACGATCGGCCTGCAGCCGTCTATGGCGAAAGGTGAACGATAACAACCTATGCCGGCAGATTCCGTTTTCAGCCATAAAACATCTTTTACGGGTCCTGTGCTAGCCTGAAATAGAGGTTCGCGAGATATATTTGTATTGTTGCTTTTTTTCATTTTTCTAGATTATGAAGAGTTTGAAAAAAAGTTTCAAAGAAAATAAAATAGTTGACTTACTTACTTACTTTCGCGTAGAACAAACCTCGAAGGAGGATGATGACGGACGCAGTGTCCGTGTACGAAACGAGATCAGCGACAAAACGAAGCCCGGGCTGCACTTATTGAAAATTACTCCTCGCGTGCTCGGCCGTTCGAAAATGAGAAAGGCAAGGGTGAAAACGGATGCCCCGCGATTAGGCTAACCGAATGGCGTCCGGCTTAATGAGTTCGAACGCTTTAAGGCGCGATATCTTCACACTCTGGCCAGCGACCGCAGAATCTGCCCGCTGGCGACGTCTGATAATTTCGAGGGCTCTGCCAGAAAGAACAAAATAAAAATTGTTGTATTTGAACGAGCTGAAAAACGACCCTAACATCGCTGTGTCATATACGTAAGTATTCTTGAAGAGATTCGAGCAAACCCGTAGAAATAACGAAGTTTTCAGACGAAATTAATTGTGAACAATGCCTCGACTATATTCTCGCGACATAACAACTAATTTACGCATTGAAAAGTCGTTTTGCTCGAGTCTCCCCTTAATTTTTTCGTCGGAGCTTATTCCACGGACGAGCAAGCATCGAGATTAGTAATCGGCGTTGATGGGACAAAAGAAAACACGAACCACGGACCGTTTAACGTCACGACCCATCCAATTTTCCAGAGTCTGACTCGGCCGATGGTCAGCCCGTTTGGTTACATGCCCCGGAGTCTTGCTGTCGACGATGGAAAGAGGGGGAAACGAGGGTGTGCTCCTGGACACAGGGCCCGCTTTCGGTTCCATGTTTTCCGGCTTAATTAACGACGTTTACGTTCATCCGATCACCGTGTTTATTAAGCTGGTCACTTCAAAGCGGCGATTTCCGTTTGAACAGAACTCGACCGCGGCGTTAATTCCGCTGGCCGATCGCCGGGCTGCGGCTTAAACGCTCCGCGAGGACGTCGCTGGTATTCCATTTCTATCCATTGTCCCGTCGGAAGTCGCTTTAACGTGTTTGCCGCGCGATTTGGTGGCCATCGACCACCGTAAAAATCATCACGATCGATTATGATCTGGTCGGCGTTAACCCTTCGCAGTTGAACGACGCTCCCCGACCCCGTTGAACATTATAAAACCGTAATTTTAAGCAATTTTAACATCGATGAATTTTTTTGCGTTCGTTTGTTGCTCGGAATAGAAAATTATAGAATATACCGTAAAGCGGATAAATGAGGACGATCGACCGCTAGGAGCATAGAAACGACATGAAGAGGTCCACAGAACTTAGGGTGTCTAGATGGACACCCTAATAGGATGAAAAGGGACCGCCAGGCGGTTTTAAGCTTTAGGCGGTCTGGTCTCCGTTGGTGAGGCCGTCGGCATATGCGGTTCGCGTGCACCGATGCATCCGTAGGATCGCAGTAACAGGTGCAGATGCAGAGGAAGCGATCGTTAGCCCGACAGCCCGCGGTGCATGTGCGCCTATTATGATTTCTTTCGTAATTAGTCCCCCTCCCGAACCACCTCGCCTGGCCGTGTGTCTCCCTCTCACGTACGCGTTATTCGGGCGTGTATCTATTATTTATTTGGTCGCACGCATGCACGGGCCCGGGGAACCATGTGCCGCCCTTTTGTCATTCATGGTTCTTCGCTCGCGTCTTCGGGCCACGGTGACGTTAATGACGATGACCTTGAACTTCCCTCCTACCCCGCTCGTCCGTCTCTTTCTGTATACCCCTCTATCTTTCCATGTGTCGTACCGGAATATTCCGGGGACGGTTAAACGCGATCCACTCCGCGCGACCTCGTTATATCACGAAAATTTCATCCCCCGAACACGTTCGAGGTGTGTTTATGGCGATCAAGCGATTTACACAGCTTCGCCCGTTTCAATAGGCTAATTACCGACGGTCGAAACGTATTATTGTCAAACGCGAGATTTACCGAAACCGGCCCCGTGAAAACGGCTCGCTAAATCTACGAGCTGGCTGCGCGTCCGATTTATGGATTCCATGCGGCTGCTAATGGAATGCTCGATACCATTTTTCGAAATATTCCGGCGAAACTACACTTCGAATCAGAAACTGAACCAGAAAGGGAGAACAAAGTCTGCGACGGCGAAGAAGAATCGAACTTTTCTCTGCATACGTTTCAAGTGTAACATGTGTACAATATCTCCAATAAATGGTCTTACGAAATTCGTAAAACTAACGAAACTGCAGCCGTTCAACGAAAAGAGTACCATCTGTTACCTCAACAATCTGAAACTTCTTGAAACCTGCGTGCAGGCTTCATTGACCCGAGTTCGCAAGTATAATAGTTTACACGAAGTCGCGACTGAATTTCTTTGAATAAAACATTTGTTTCTACGCGTGAAAGGAAGCTTAATTCAACGCAAAAATTATTCATCTACCTGCTTCGCAAGTGTCACAAGAAATTCGCACAAACGCCACTTTATTTTTCTCAGTTATCACTAGTCTGCGGATCTCCGTGTAAAAAATGTCTTAATTGGTTCAATATAAGTAGGTATAACAATGGCTCAGTTTGCAATAAATGTATAAAATCCACAGTCTAGTCATCGCAGTATTTGTTACTCATAGACTATCTTGTTTCTCGAACGTTTGCGCGCGGGATCTCTCGTGATCTCTTGCGTGACGATCTTCGGAGTAGCGGTCTACTGGATCTTCGTGATGGTAGCTAGATGATTGAGAACAGAGACCGATGATTCCGGATCAAACGGCTCGAACTACGAGGTTCCGAGTCTCTCTACCGAGGTATATATCCGAGAAAGCGTCTTGCCAAGGGATTTCGCCGAGGGTTGGCTGTTTGCGCCTCTCGACAAATAAGGGGAAGTCGTTATCCCGTGGATGGGAGGAGTAATTAACTGCTTCTACCTCCTTTCTGTCCGCTCCACCTCTCAGCCAGCATCCTTCCTTTCCGGCTTCGGCTTCTACTCGAAGGAGCAGACTTAAGGAGGCCCGCTTAGGCTTTCACGGGGTCGTGTCTTCATTATTCACGCTAATCTGCTTTCGCCTCGCGCTCCCACCGCCTCGAACTCACCCCGAGCGCACCTACAGTCTACAGACTCGAACGGCTCGTCCGTAGTTTAGCGAAATTTCCACCCGGGGAAAACAGTTTTCTTACAATAATCGTCGCGAAACGTTTCCTCGTGAAATTCGAAAAAGTCGCTGAGGGAGACTTAAAATGATTTGTCGCCGGTCGTGTCTTCCAGAATACTACTAAATTACCAATTCTAATCTAACAAGATTATTAAAAATACAAAGTCTTAACAACATCCTTGTTAAGTTAAAATTGTTAATATAGTAGCAATCTTGGAGGTACAATGGGGGTATAAATTATTGTATGAAATATTTTCAGATAAGAGAAATTATGTCTCTTTGATATTTTCGATCTGATAGTTTCCAGTAGTCTCCCTCGGCCGTTCTATGGTTGATACCTTGCACCGTAGCAAACATCGGTGTATATCTTGGGAAGTATACTGCTTAAAGATCGACAAGATGGAGTCTTAGGAACCCGTGTTTCCAATATTCGCCGCGGACCACCATCGGGAGGCGCCCCGCGGTGCTCACCAAATTATGATGAATTGTTTTCTCTGTTAACTGGGAACGCCGACAAACGTGGCTGCGCGGCACCCCGACCGAGATAATCTTTCACCAATTTCGAGTGGCTGATTGATCGTCGTGATCCATGATCCACCCGTGCGAACGCATCGCCGCGATGCAACACCCCCGAAACATCTTTTTTTCCGTCGTCTTATTCGCGACAGGCTCTCGATAAAGCTATGTCCACACTGAAGCAACATCGAGCAATGTTTTGTCACTTTCTTCTTTCGCCAAATTTTTTATTCGGTGAAAAGAGAAGCCGACAAAAAGTTGCTCGATGTCGTTTCACTATGGAGACAGTCTAGGTGTAAACAGAATAAAATCTGGCGGTGTGTTTCCATTTTAAAAAATAACATTTACAGTTAGGGAGTCGTTTTACATGTGTAGTTTGCTAAACATTATCCACAGACACATTACATATTACTACGTGCCATATGCGTTACCGATTCTAATGGTACACGCTATCCTCGTAATCCGTGCTCGCGTTCATAGTAGTGTTTCCCTTAGTACCTGACACGTTTACAAACGGATTTCGATCGACGATCCATACAACGTTGTCGGCTGCAAACACACAAGCTGTGACAAGGGGGCTAGTCCCCGGCTACTCGAAGAGCGTCACGCTGTCCTCCGATTCACACGAATACCCACTCAGAGGTAAAAAAGCCAAAAATTGTAGCATAAGTCACCCTTCCTGAGCTGTAAAGAGCTGGGGACTATGAACTATAGAAGAAAATGCTCTCCTCGTGTCGCGGAGCAAACGAGGTAAATCGAAAGATAGCAATGGACGCTCTCGCAAGGTAAAGACACGGATGTAGAACTCTGTTTTGAAACCTGGGTCCCCGTTCTTCAATTAAACCAAAGCTCAGAATTGTTTATTTGCGACGGCCTATTTTGAAAAGCTACACCCCCTTGACCCAGTCGCGAGTCCCACTTCCCGTGGTGATCCTAATTCTCGTAGGCATCATGAATAGCACCTATGGTACAAATGGTCGAGAATCGGTTGCCGTGAGTAAATAATTCCGAACTCTGAACTAAACGCAAAGATCAATGACTCCGTTCTCACGTCACTGAAGCAAAACATTCCCTAGAAATATATTTCTGATTGCACACAAAATTTCAATTAAAAATACTTGAAACACGAGGAGCCCATTCTGAAGAAACCAACCAGTGTTTCATAAAGCGACGCCCACACCCGTGTCTACCACTCCTCAGCTAATCAAGTGTTATTCGCTGTAACTGTTGTTAACATGTGTTAACGTAACTTTTGCGCAACTGCGTGAAGCTAGAGAAGCCTAAAAGGCACGGGAAGAATCGTCCGAGCGATTTGCGTCAAGTACAAGGTGGAGAGAAACGTAATAACTGTAGAAAAGATATACGAATACTGAACTGAAATGCTATGAAACGTTATTTGTATATTCCTATGCAACACTTCCACGGATCACCTTCCCAGCATCTATGATCTCATATACACCAGTACAGCATTGAAATGCATTCGTTTAGGATATTTAAATGCCACAACTTAATGTTTACAGTTATCCTCTCGTTCGACTTCGTTTTAGTGCGGTAGATTCAGCAGGATGTTTTGGCCGGGCGGCAGATAGGCGACTTGGCGAGACTTTGAGAGATTTTGGGCGATGTCTTCGGCGGCTTCGATTCGCCGAAGCTCGACCAGACCGTCGCCGCAATCGCCAAGAGACTTCGCGATTAGGCTAGCAGCCTGAGCGTCACCCTCTGCGGTGATGACGGCAGCCTTTTTCTGCTGCTCCGCCTTTTCTACCAAGAAACGAGCCTTCTCTGCCTCCTGCTGAGCTACTTGCTTCAGCTCCACAGCCTGCGTGAACTCTTTGCCGAACGTCAAGTGTGTCTGGAAAAGAAACAACATTTATTGGTTTAAAGAATAAAGTGCAATTGCCCCTAGTGGGTGCATCGGTGCAACCACGTGAAAAATAAGGTGACAGAAAGTTAGGATGTATTGTAACATATGATTTACTTAAAAAAGTGCAGTATCTTGTCTCTGTTCCTAGAATCACCCTGTATAGTTATTACTATTGCCCTAATACGTGCTACTTACAAGGGAAATGTCGTCCAAGATCAGCCCAAACTGAGAAGCTCTGTCTGTCAATTCTTCACTGACTTTCTGCGACACAAGCTCTCTCTGCGTGATCAGTTCCCCAGCATCGAACTGAGCAACTACAGCCTTCAATACCTCAGTAGTGATAGATGGCAATACTCTTTCGTCATAGTCTATACCAAGAATAGTATAGATCTTGGGCAAGCTGTCCGGCACCGGTCTAAAGAGGATACGAAGTGTGATGTTTACGTTTTGTAGATCTTTGCTGCCAGTTATAACGGGTACATTTCTTGGCCTAGATCGAATATCAAATATGATAGGTTTCTGTACCCAGGGGATGAAAAAGTGTGTCCCTTCTCCTACTACTAGATTCTTTATACCGACGAATCTGTCAAATATGACAGCCCTGTGGCCACCATCCACTGTAACAGAGATGGCAATGCATTGAAACATGACTATCTAGCGAACAAATAGTCTGATTAGCATAAGAGACAGAGAACTGACCGTTGTAAAGGGCAGAGTTAACAACAGCTCCGGCAACAGTCAACCCTAAACCAAGCTGTCCCACTCTGTTCATAAATTGTGCCATTTTCTATGAATACCTGAAAAAGTCCAATAAAATAATAACGTATTAGAAAATGCATAAAACTACTCTGATGCAATCCTAATTATGTTCAGCCGTAGCCGAGCTAACCTAACCCGAGCTTCTACACGATTAGCACACGTATCGCAAGGTAGTTGAAAGGGGAATTTCAGGGAAATTTCAAAAGAAATATAGAAATTATGCAGATTCTACGATTAGGATTGTTTTAGAAGACCGTAAACTGATAAAACTGCGTTAAACAACCGGCCGGTTCTCATTGAATTTATGATTAAGACTAAATGACTGGCGACTTAGAATGATCGGAATACTGTTGACATAGAGAAACGTCGACGATTGTTTAATTATTATAAATAATCCTTACGTAATGAATCCTGTGCTCGATCTTGAAATTATCACTTTTCTCCTCGTGTGAGGTACATGCGTTGATAAAAGGAAGATGGAGTCTGCGCCCGGTTCAACGAGGAACTAAACTGGCGCGACCCCATGCGGTCGATTTTGCGAGGCAAATTTAAATGGATTTTCTGTATTACAGACGAAGTACAGAAATAAGTAGATCAATCGCCCAATGCATATTTTTGTAGTATAAATGTATAGTTTTTTATAATTACGTCGATCGTTTTTAATGCAAAAAAAACCTACGTGTGGAAAACCGACATTCGGAAGTTTACCTAAAAATATGTACTAATTAAACTAGCTTTGTAATAATAATGCTGTTTGGAGGCAGTGTATTTCATCTGATTTCATCGCAGACGAGGTATAGGATCTGTAATTTCATCAACGTACATTGTACCATACCTCGTCTGTGTCGTTACCTTTACGAGTTCACGCATTTCGCCACGGATGGTGCTACTAGCGAAATGCGTAGATCTGAGGTCTTTTGCTATTCGATATCGGTATTTGCTTTGCATCTTATGTCAACAGTCGATACTATATACACGCGTTTTATATTTCATATACGTTTTATATGCATGTGAAGAATGAAAACTATAGAGGGAAAAATGGTTGCTTTAGGGTTCCAAGGTGAGTCTCCGATCGAGAAATTATCGTGACCTAAAGAACGGTCACTGCTACTTGTACTTTTCTTTTGTTCTTCGTGCATATCACTTCATGTATATCCATTTGAAAACACGAAACTTTCGCGAACATAGTTTATATTACGTTCCTGAAAATCTTCGTATCTCTCTCTTTAGTTTATTTGTAATTTTGTATGCTCGTGTAATTCCGCGACTACTCGCAACCTGATGCGTGTACTTTAGGTTAGATTTCTGTTCTGATTTGTATACGAGTGCACACATATGCATACGTATACGGATACACTCATGCACACACGACACATTCGTCAAAGTTGCTGGGACACATATAACTAAGTACCGATTACATATTTTTACATGTGCGTATATTTTGAAAGAGATAAATGGATATTAGAATATTCGAGTCTATGCATAACTGCGCTATAGTTAACGTGGACTGCAGAACTGATTAATTTTTCAGGTGTTGGAAAAACAAGTATGATCATTCGTTACATCAGGAAAGTTCTGTGCGAACAAGTGCGTCCCACGATAGGCGCGGCTTTTTTTACATGTGTTCTGAACATGGAAAATACAAGAGTAGTGTTGAAGGTATATAACGTTGCTCAAATTAAAACGTCGAAGCAATCGTGTAAATGGATTTCGAATAGACTTATTATTTTCTTAGTCGAGTCTTTATACTTTTGCGTTTCCTTTCGATAGGCAACAGACGCTCTCACACAGGCACACGTATACGCACACGCACCCGCGAATTTCGTTCGATTATCAATCATTTGATTTCTCGTATCATGCATAAGCAGGATTGGTCCATATATCGCGAATGTCTAGAACTTACCATGTACATAAACGATTCTATTCGAAACTGGGTGATTCTGGGAACTGGAACAAGTTACTGCTCTTTTTTGCGTGTGAATGACGAGGATTGCAAGGGTCCGGGCGTCCTCAAACCATTCCTCGATAATGCAAAGTTGGGGCTGCCATGTAGTCACAATCGTTAGATAAAAGAACAATCTAGCGCGCAAGTAATTTGCATTATTCGGCATCATGTAGCTGTCGTAACTTTATAAAAATATATCACTCGACAACTCTGCTAGCGGCAGCATTGAGCGCCGCCATATTGCTTCCCGCGGTTCCGCTACAGAAAAGTACGTTTCTGACACAAAATGTGAAATATCTAGTAAACTATTGACATTTCGATGACCTTGGGCTAGTACTTTTGTACGTAGGGATCGATTGGTTTAATAAAAAAATTGGGTTGCATTAAAGAATAAAGTGCAATTGCACCTGGTGGCTGTATCGGTGCAACCACATCAAAAATAACGTCATAGGAAGTTAGGGCATATAATGATATACGATCTTTTTCTCTATCATTTTTTTTACCGTTAATGTTCCTCTAAAAAATATTACAATATTTCTCTGAATGTCCGTTCTTTACTCGCTAATATATTAATATATAGGCTTACAATCAGAATTTGTGCAAACATGTAAAGGTTTTAAATAATTATTTTGGTTGACTACATAAAGGTTAAAAAAGAGCAGTAACTTGCTCCAGTTCCCAGAATCACCCTGTATATTCTTGTACTTACGATCGATTGAGAACGATGAATCCATTGAGGCGATCCTATCGATAAATTGCGAACGCATCGGTTACAGGTGTGGGACACGGCGGGACAAGAGAAATTCAGATCAATGGCACCGATGTATTATCGGAACGCGAACGCCGCGCTGTTGGTGTTTGATATAACTCAATACAACACGTTCGTAGCGATGAAGGACTGGGTAACCGAACTTCGTAAGAACGTCGAGGAGAGCATCGTGTTGGTCGTGATCGGAAATAAAACAGATCTAAACGAGGAACGGCAAGTGGACGCCGAAGAGGGTCGAGCATACGCGACGAAAATCGGGGCGAGTTACCACGAGACATCGGTGGTAAAGAACGAAGGAATCGATGAAGTGTTTCTTGATGTTGGTAGAGGACTTATCAGATTATCGTCAACCGAACGTGATCTTACGTCGCTCCAAGTATACGAAGGGACTACTTTGGTTGGGCCTGATATTACCGGCATCGCAGCGATCCACGGGGACGGGATGGGAGCTCATAACGTCAGTATCATCAGTGGGATGCACGAATCACAGGAGCCACTCGAGCAATCGCGCCCGTGTTGTTAACTCTTACCTATCTTATAGTCCAACACAGTGTTCTTCAAAGAATTCTATTCCAAAATCGCGTGCGTCTTCTGCTAGTCTTGTCTACTTTCTACGAATAAGAAAAGAATAATGATATAAGAAAATATCTAATAGTTTTTCTATATTTTAAATAAAAGCGTAAAACATTCGATGCGTTTCACATTATACACATAAAAATACCGTACCGACGCGACAGAGGCAACCGGACAGAATTATAATAATTGACCCCTCATCAATTTTCTGTTCTCCTTCGAAACAGAAAGCGACAGAGTAAACATGCTTTTCCCCCCGATCAAAATTATCCAGGATGCAAAGAGCCGCTAACAAAATTAGGTAGTAACAGTAGGTATTCGAAGCTTGTATGCCGAGTCCGGAACGATAATCGGAAGATGAATCATCCTGTCTTTGGGCCAGGCCTCAGGAAGCGTGACGCGTCTAGGCTTTGTTTAACTTATCTCATTCTCGTTACGTAAGTATTCCCGTAGTAATAATCTTCTGCTTGAGCCTACAGCCTATAGCGATTCAAAATAAGGACACTGAAACGCGATCCCACACGAGTCACAATAACTCTCATAGTACTGGCGAAGGCGAGCCGATCAAAGTTATGCGACATACGACAATAGAATCGTGTACTCGACTGAGGACAACGATCGCGATTACGATTACAATTATGATTGCGATTGATTACGTAGACCTTATATTCCGTTGCAGGCACGTGAAACGTCACCCTTGAGGAACGAGCCGATTAGACTGTTTCGTTACGAGCTACCCCAGCCGTGCTTGTACAAGAGTATTGTCACGGAAGTGCGACTTTGACTTGGATGTGTGTGCGAGAAGAAAGGCGCACAGTGTGCTGGAGCATTGTGTCTCGTTACTCGCTACACGATCGACGGTTACGCACAGATACGTATACGTGTAGGTGTACGTTTGCGTATTATAATACAATGTACTTGGCGCACAGGTGCATGTCTCAGAGAGTTCCTTTATGCTTACGAGCAAGAAAGAAGGAGACCAACAACAGAGAAACGATTCTAACGTAATGTTCACTTTAGAGAGCTCCTATTACGTTTTGTATGCGAGACTGGTCCGACAGTTAGATGGGAACTTTGGTGAAGTTCAGATCGCTGATCACGCACAACACGATAGGAAATATGTATATCAAGTGTAGCACACATCGTTGCGCCGTATACATGCTACGCACGAGTACGCGCGACTGCGAATCTATGTGATACCGCGGGAATTTTTGTATCTGCGCTACATACCACGATAGTACAATATAGTATAATCAGGAATATCATATCATCCGTTCACGATAGGAGAAAGTCGATTCAATTAATTCGACTACTACAAGTGAAACTGTAAAACATGGTTGAACGGAGATGTGCTTTTTTCTCATTATCAGCCGCGTTTCATCTATTCGGTATTCTTGGCCAGTGTTTTCGAGCCGAGTGCCTGACGTTCGATAATCGCATAGCCATTCCTGGAAATGGTAAAAATTACTAGACCGATAACTTCCATGGAATCCGCGCTGCTAAAAAGAATAACGTTTCTTCTGTTAGATTGTTACGCAAGAATATCCGTGGGGTCCAAGTTATCCGATATGGACATCGTCTCGCGACTCGAGGTCACAGGTTTAACGGAATGCGAGGAACAGTGCTCGCGAAGCGAACGTGTTTGCAATTCGTTCACGTTTGGGTAAGGAAAGCTTGAATAAATTACAGCATCGACTCTATCGCTTTTCAATATTGTTCATATTCCCGAAAAACACTTGGCTTTGAATTTTTCCATTTTCCGTCAGCGTCGGCGTAAAGGGTAATGGTACTTGTGCATTGAGCACACGCGTACCGGACATCGAAGATCTGAAAACCGATCCTGACTATGACGTATACGTGAAAAGACGACTGAATTCCCCATGGTGCATTCGTAACGTCGCTCTTTCCTACGGAAGTCTACCCATCAAACTCGCTGAGAGGGCAAACACGAAAGAAGACGATGCACCTGATCGTGACGATGCTAGCTCCCCGCGAAAACCGATAAAACCTGTATCCTCGACGTTCTTTCGTAGCTTTTCGTTTCCGAGGTAATATCTGTTCCGTTTGTTTTGTTACGTTCTATTTCTATTCTCTTTCTTGTCGTCATCTCATTTCATCGTGATTCTTGCATCAATTTCTATCATCGCCCCGACATTAACATCTTCCTCAAAAGAAGCGGTCGTGTAACAAGCAAAGATGTGTTTTTCAAATTTTAAGAGTTAAAAATGATTATGGCAAGGTGAATCACGGGCTCGCTGGCATCTACAATCTATTCATCGATCACGACAGACGTTTTCTTTCGGGTGATGACAACCGTAATGTCTTGGACGACATTCTCGCCAATAAAAACCAAAAGAAAGCATTGAACAGTCCCCTCGGTGAGTCTCTAGAAATTTCCTCGATCCTTCATTTCATTTTTTATTTTTCGATATTTCTTTTATTCAAATGGATGAGTTCACACTTACATCTTAGGTTTTTCAGTTATGTGTTTCCCAATTGAAAAAACTAAAAGTCAGAAAACTGTGTCAAATTGACACGAGAGACAGAAGATGGATAAATTTGTTCTCCTTCTTTTTATATCATCAACACCATGACCATCGACACGTTTCGACCAATTCCAACAAGCACACGATTATCATAGACAAGTAACATGAAACTTTCAATCGGCCCAAGTATTATACAAAAATCTCTTGTACACGAGTCGTGGTCGTGATCGCGCGAACGACGAGCTAGTTGAAATAATTGTACTATATGTCCTTGGTGGCGAATCTCGAAGGATACTACAAGTTGTTGCACATTGGTTTCTCGTGTGAATCATTGTGTCATAAAGAGACCAACGATGAGAGGGTACGAGGAAGGTACACAGTGTACAGTGTACGCGATGAATGGTTGAAACGAAACAATAGATGTACGCGTACGCGTTTGAGAGAAAAGAAATGTGGAAATGAAAATGTTGCTTGCTCATAAATCAGTATCGGTACGCGCTAACCGAACAGATAATTGTTTAAGAACCTTTGCAATCGTAAAAATAATTTTATCTCGTCGAAAAACTCGAACGAAGAGGTGTTCCTTCTCCAACGTGCGAACAACTCCTCCCACTAACTCTACGGAAACGTTCACTTTTCTATAAAACCACACACGACTGTATTTTCTCCATTATTTCTTGCGCGTCTTACAATTTCCATCTTGTCGACTTGCTTGCGCGTGTAACATTCTCGTAGTCGTAATTTCGCGTGTATATAATCGTTATAAATATACTTACGTGCGTGCATATATGTATATGTACATGTATAATCATAGAACATGTACGTGGACGAGTCTCTGAAAACTGAACGTAATAGGAAAACTGATAAAAATTGGATAAACCGGATAAACGAAATAAACAACATTTTCATTCTCCCCGTAATAGATTCCTGGAATTAATGAAAATGTTCACGAAATCGTGGTATTGGTGGTTGTGGTGGTGGTGGTCTTTTGTGTTTTCGCTGGTCGTTCTTCCTACCGTTGAAAATTCAAGCCTGCCATGGAAGAAAATTGACGGGAACGATTTCACGCGTAAGTTTAGCAATGCCAATGGCTCGGTCTACCGTTCTGGGATTCGACAGATCAAAATATTACTCCTAGGGTCCTATCAACGATTTATTTCTATCGATATCGAATCGAACTTGATCCGAGTTTATTGTGCCATTTAGTTGTGACTTGTCACCGAAAACTCCAGCCTGGTAAGAAGACAATGGAACCGCTTATCGAGCGTGTCGTCGATTGTGAAAACATGCAAGATTGCCAGCGTGCTTGCGAACACGAGAAGACGTTTGACTGTAAAGGTTTCAACTATAGGTACGTGCACATTTACATTCGTTTACCATATTATTGCTGTTAAGTACATTTCTTCTTCACCAATTGCGAACACGTCCGTCCACGACGAGGTTTATCACGGTTCACCGCGCCTGCACTTAGAGCTCGCGTTATAATATAATTTATAACAAATTAATAAAAATAATACAATCTATAACAGATTGTAACGTAGATTGTCCGTAATTTCAAGGCACGAGACAAATGGATCAAAGAGTACGTGCGAACTGACAGCCACGCCATACGTTCTCATGAACGCCAACAAAGACTTCTTAATCGATTCCCGGTACGATTACTACGAAAGAGATCGAAATTGCATGCCTTTCAAGGAAACTTTCGGCGGTAGTTTTCCCCGTCGAAACCGGCCAGCCGATGCATGGTCGCAGATCGAGCAACACAACACGGACACCGATCTATATCGGCAGCAGTCGATTCCGGCAGACTTCTCGCATTATCAAACAATGTATCCGACAAGCCAACAATCTACTCCGGACTTGTTCGACAAACCCGCACCACGGTTCAACGAACAATTTCCGCGCGAAGGTCCTCGCGGTGAGTACTTGTACGCCCGTACACAAACAAGGATATCCAAAGAGGATCCGTCACGAACAAAGTAAAACAAGGCGAAACAAGCTAACTACTTTTTATGCTGCATAGACTTTGGTTTCCGTCAAAACGCCCCTTCGGATTGGTACGGTAACGAAAGGAATCCGGAAAGTGGCCCGGTCCGCGGCAGTTCGTTCCACGACTTTGTCCACAATGGATTTTCAAAATCTTCGATGTCACCGGCGTACGAGATCGACGAGAAATCGTTGCAACGCGATTCTTTCTATGCTCGAAACAACGAGCATTCCTCGGATAAATTGTACAATTACGGCAGTGCGTTTGGATACGACGATAGCTACTTGCCTAACATCGTTACGTCTTCGAAAGATTATGGTTTCGGAGAACGCGAGACCACGCCAACCGGTCAAAGATGTTCCATTACATACGCAACAGGTTCGAAACTCGGTAGAAATGTTTTACGAAAGTCGTGCCTCGCGCGCGATCCGAAGCAGTGCGAACAACTTTGCCTCGCCGAAACAACCTACGCTTGCGGAAGCTTCGCTTACAGGTGAGCTCGAACGATATTGCCACGCCACGTCACAGACGATTTTGTTTTGAATGAAGTATGTTGTAATCAATGTTAAATTAAGGAGGGTTTAAGTCATAATTTTGTCGGTTTTGAATTTGTTTAAATATCACAGGCCTTCAAAGTTTGCAATTTTTCAGACCTCACTTACGAATTTCTATCTCAGAAACTGTTTGTCCGATGTAGCTATATATTCTTTCAAGCTCGATAATCATTTCTATCGTTCCTACTTTTATTTTCATGTATACAGGTACAATGTACTGTCCACAAACCCCACCGACAATTGCCTGCTCAGCGATCTCTCGCACAAAGATCTCAATTCTTACACGGATCTCGAGCCGGATCGTGATTACGACGTCTACATAATGATTCAAGACCCAAAGGTTTGCTACTCGAAAGAAGAAACGAGTCGTCCCCCAGCGGAAGAATGTTTCTCGAGAGTGAGAAGCGGATTTGGTATGCCGACGGACATTACGAGAAAATCAATGTTAGCGCATAACATGGGAGAATGTCAGTTTGCCTGCACATCGTCGCAAGAATTTCTCTGTAAAAGTTTTGTCTTTGTATACGGAACGACTAAGCAGCGCGATCGCGGTCATACAAATTCAAATTGTTTTCTAAGCGATTCGACATCTGGCGAGATCGATCCTGTCAATATGCCCGACATGGACGGCGCTGAATTATACGAAAGAAGTAGCTTCTCCTACGGCTGTGGAGCATACCCATCGGTACCATCGGTTTCCGAGTTGGCCGCATTCTACGAAAAGGGATCCGTTTCGACGCAATCGGATGAACTTTGTTATGCTCGGTATCACAGGCCGTGCAAATTAATGTCCCACGCGATAGTGTCTTCGGCGCGGACTCCTACGAAATCGGAGTGTCGCCAAAGGTGCTCGTCGATGAGGAACACCGGTACGATACCGTGCATGTCGTTCAATTACATGTGAGCACATACCGCCTTTGAATCAACAATTACGGGAGAACCTTTCTCCTGTTTCTGCGTATAATTACAACACGATAATAATCGTCGAATATTGTTCATAGGAGAGCCAACCCTGACGGTATCCAACACAATTGTTGGTTGAGCGATATATCTATACAAGACCTAAGACCGAATTTAGACTATACCCACGACGATAATCATGTATTATACATGTGGAAAGATCTGGAACCATATTGTGGGCTGTCGACGAATCCGCTGTACGAGATGAACGTCACACCAATAAACAAGGATCGCGGGCAACTGCCGGCGCCTTATCCTCCAACGTTGGAGCAACCGAACCCGCAAATCATTTTCGACGATAGAACCCACGGAACCGGACCGCTTTACCATTCCGACCCGCGAACAAGAAATCAATTTCACCCCAGAATGTATGGGCACGATCACGAGCAAGAAAATGGTCACGAGACAGATTACATAAGCAACGTCGATCATCCCGGTATCCAACCACCGTCCTCTTACGACCGTTTCGAACCTGGATTCGATTCACCGATTCATTTCCACTGTAAGTAACGCAGATTATAGCGATGAAGGAAAAATATCTTCGTCGACTAATATCTTTTGTATTACCGTTCTCGGCCAGCAAGGACACTTTCGACTTTCCAACGTTACACGGTAAGCGGCCACCCTTGCAGAAACGGGACCACCTGTCAACGAAACGAGGTAGCTGGTTTTTGGTCTTGCGAAACCGAAGGAAACTCTGAACAGGGTAGCTGGAATTATTGCTGCGAACCCGATCATAAATGCGGCTATTCACAAGGATATGAATATCCCTGGTACACATATATATTGTACAAAAATGACCATAACAATAACGGTAACGACGATAATTACAATAGTTAATTGCATGTGCATTTCAGGTGTTACGTGGGTTTGAAATACGACCAATGGCGGCCTTGCAGCGAAACATATTACCCGTATTCCATGTCCAAAGATTTGTCGTTTTCTCGCCAATTTCCAGCGTATTCTGCCCGCCATTGGCCCGTGATCTATCAACATGAAACGGCACCGTCGGACTGCGTTGGCAACGCTACAGAAAGAGGAAGCTTCCACGGCTAAAAAATCTGAACTTTACCGACGAATTTGAATCTTTTTAAAAACAAATCGACGGCGATTCAGAATTCATAGCGGAACAACCGTTCCCACTACCGACGCATTTTTCCATAGCCGAGAACAATTACATACACTCGACCATTCAATCCTTCTATCGCACTAACAATAAGAATAAACGAATCTCTCTGTATTACGTACATTTCATTGCACATATGCAAAACTATACAGGCATTGACCTCATTTCAGTGATGAGCGCGATAGGGGCCCCTGGTTGCCTGCTTCTCCCACCACCTTCTCTTTTGTGGATTCGCTTCCCTCCACCGTACGTCCTTCCTAACCGATCACGAGGGAACGTGGCATCCAGTGGCATCGTTCGTGACATGTCCTTGTACCTTCGTTCAACTGTCTGTGAATTCTCAATCTCAACAGTCCAGTTTCTTGGCTTCAAGGGACTTATCTGAAGCCGAGAAACACCTAAATAGCTCTTTGAAAGATTTTTGGAGGTCATCGATGACTTTTAAGTGGCATCATATATTTTTAACATCATAGTGTTGACCTCAAGTTGACTACATTCAATGATGTTCTACCATATGCAACACTATGACCTTCAAATGACCACAAACTAGAAAATTTATGAATCACCAAATATCAGAGAGTATATATAATATAGAGTGGAAAGTACATATAAGGATTTAAGCATATGCTGAACATGTTATCGACAGAACATCATCGCGTTATCGTGAACGGCAAAAGTTCCGACAACAGTTTCGCTTCTGGCATATTGTATACCCTGTGACTTGGTCTCGGGTTTATTAGGTGCCTATTGCACCTTTATTGTTAGCGTTCTTTTCTTATCGAGTTTTATTGGACTGATGTGATGCGATTGCTACCTTCACATACTCGCGTGCATATCGTCGACTTGGCAACCGCATACAATTCAAGTTACTAACGTTACATCTTTTCGTGGAGTTTGTTATGACGGCATTGGACGGCATTACCGGTGCCGCCATAATCATTTATCTGCGAGAGACACATAGCATTACACTAACCCCACTAATTCAATCCAAAGAGTTCTGTGTGAGGGTTAAAAGAAAATAAAAAGGTGTGGCAACTTATGTTGTTGACAAAGAATTTTCGTTATTTTGTGAATTGTAAACAAACATTATTCACGCGTGTACGATAAAAGAGTGTGCACGAAAACTCGAACGTACGTAAGTAGATGAAGTAAGAAAGCCAATCGTGAGTTACATTCAAATACATTCTCTTTTTCAGGAACTTTTCTACGCTTGTGACAAAGTAACTTGCATCACAAAAATGCCAAAAACTCGGTTAATTACACGCTCGGTGACGAACACCCGACCATCTCACATGACTTTGAACTTGGAATGTGCAGAAGAACCACTCAGCGAAACGCAATTGATGTTGCGTTTAGAGCTCAAGGAAAATTACGATAGAGTACATTCCACATTTCAGTTGAAACTAATACTGTATGACGCATTGTTGGTATTTCTAATAAATTTGTTTACTGTAACCTTTTAGGTGGCTGCTACTTTAGACGAATTGATTAAAGACCATGGAGGTAAACTTGTGTGTCAGGCAGGCAATGTGAATGGTTATCAGTATACATTGTAAGTATGAATTTTGCAGCTGTTGTTGTTCTTTTAGACAATTTTATATTTGTTACTTTTCATGTATTAGACCCTCAAACTCTGCACCAACAGTAGTGAAAAATCCCCAGTCCATTGTGGGTGTAGTGAGTATTATACAAAGTGTGAACGAAGTAATGCTATTATCAATAGATTACTACATTGGTAGCATTTACAGAATCAAACTAAGAATCAACAACCCATTAAACTGAATGTATTGAATAATGCGAATGGCTCTCAGAGCAACATACAATTGGTTGTGGATTCACGAATGGGAGTTATCCTTGGATCCGTAGCTCAATCTCAAGGTAACAATATGTTTCTTACATTATACGTGTTTTGGAGAATTATCGATAAAATACTGTACCATAAAGTGGAAATGATAATTACAAATCCCAATAATTATAGTAACAACTATAACGACCGCTCCATCGGTCTCGATATCAGCTCCGCCAACGACACCCGCATCTACGTCCACATCCATAGCGACAACTATACCTACGATCACTCATTCACAAACAGAAAATGTATGGAAATAGTTGACATTGTTTTTTTCAATATCGTTCAAGCTAATTAACATACTAACAGCTTACTAATTTTTCTCAGTACAAATACACTCGATCCGGCCGTCGAACCAAGGTTCTTCAAGCGCAACAACCTGACATAATAGAGGAAGTATGTTATTCAAACTTATCGTTTAAGCTTAATGCATCTTGCTTCAATTTACTCCTTGACTCTGTTTTTGTATAGCCTGTGATAGTTTCCCGCGGAAGACAAAAAGTAGGAAGTTCAACGCACGTGGTTACGCCGAGTAAGTAACGCGAAGCAGTCAAACTATTCTATATCAACCATTAGGTTGGAGGGAAAATTCTGTCGTATTTTAAATATGCAAGTAATTTTGCTTGTAATCATCTCGAAATTATCTGTAAGATGGCAACAAGTTGTTGAAATTATAATTTTAGGAGTTAAAATACGACAGAAAGTTTTCTGTTCCCACCAACAAATGACATGCATTACATAAATATATTCTGTCCCGGTTTTAGCTACTACAAGTCCCCAAGGAGTTACGAATCTCAGAATAAAAACTGTAAGCAAACAACAACAGATTACACCGGCTGTATCGTCAACAGTGACTACCATAAATGCCAATACGGGGACGGCGACGTCGACGAGATTATCCATGACCAAACCGACTGAACACACTAGCATTGGTGGAATATCGGTTGGAAATAAAAACGCAGGTGAGAGTTCGAAGTTTCATACAGGATTAAATATTAATCCATGTCCCGTTACGTTTATCAACGAATACGTCATACCGAGTAAAGGTAAGAATAGGATCAGCCAGTTAATTCCAGAAATTGAATTTTCATTCAGCTTGCGAGCAAATAGAGGAATCAAAGAAGAATCTCCCAGATGGTAGGGAAGTAACGTTTAACAAAATGAATGGCGGCAGGACGTTCCCTTCGTTGGTCGTCGTAGCACGACCTAATCTTCGCACGAAAGATATTACAGCGCAAATAGCTCAAAAAGAAAGGTCTGAGTTAGGTATTTATCTAAATCCAGATTTAATCATTCACCATTGTTTGAAGTTATTATTTCGTGTAAACAATGCCAACGTGTGTATATTTCAGATATCAAAGTCAAGAGTGTGCTTATGTTCTCTGCGACAAAGTTTGCAGAATGGCTTATTCAACAAGGTTTGGTCAAATCGGAACAATACTGTGCTCAGCATAGCAATAATTATCAAAAGACCAAATTGAAATTAGGAATGTACAGCGATCAAGGTACATTTCCATATTCGGGCGGATACGTTTGGATCTCGAGTTGCTGTCCCGATCGTTACGTATCGGTTTTCTCCGGATCGATATTTCAAGGAGCACCTTACACGCCGACGGTTCTACTGAAGCTGATTTATCACTGGGCCTGCCAAACTAGCGTTCAGAATGTTGTCTCGTGGGTAAAAGTGACCAATGTGTACGTAAAAAATTTTTATACGCATCTGCGTAGTATTTGTACCGCCGCGGTTTGGGATAAAACTCGTAAAATGGGCGGTAAAAATTCAGTGATACAAGTCGGCGTGATCAGCCTGGGCACAACTTCGCAGGATGGAAACTTGAGACAAGTGAAAGTCGAAGTACTCGGCGTGTTAGATTACGCTACTATGGATTTGAGATTGCGAGCATGCGATCCGGTGCAAGATGGCGACAGATCCTACAAAAGACGGTTCAATAACATTTTACATCCGTTGAAAGACTGGGTGCACACAGACTCGAAGATTATGACGGACTTCACCGTTGACAAAAGTACCCTCGAAGAAATGGGTTTCACTTATGTCACGCAGTCCGCATTCTCCGAACAGAATCCTCGAAATCTTATGAGCAATTCCCATATTATGGAATACTTGCGGAAAATCGTTCCAAGAATGTTCCAAAATACTCTGAGTTTGCTCAGCAGACAAATGATACAGCAATTCTTGGATGAATTAGTGTGGAGAGAATTATACGGTTCGACGTCTGCCCGAGCATTTGATAACATTATCGCGCACATCGCGGAACAAACCAGGATCGATTTCAACGAAAGTTTGTTGGATCGTTTGGCTAAGATAGCCGCGAATCCATTCCACAATTGGACTTACTCGAACGTCACTCCACCACCTCTGATACCTCTTGCGATTACAAGCAAAGAAGACCTTCAAACCGGATGCGAGATTTTAGTACAATCGAATACCGTAGCGAGCGGTAACAGTATGAATCAGTCTTCGCAGCAGCCACCACAACAACCACCAACACTACCATCGGAAACGATATCGCCTTTCGGTCAAGCATCTAAGCCGGGACCGAAAAAAGGACGTAAACGAAATTTTGCGGTAGCGATGTCCGCCACGACAGCAAACAGCCCAGAACCTGAGGCGAAGAAAGCCATGTATGACCCGAAAGTTAGCACTAGCAAAGACAGAGATAAGGAAAACAAAGCCGACCAGATATCGTTACAAGAGTATTACTACGCCACCATGGAAGGTGACAAGAGTCTTCTGTTGAAGGAAAACAAGTGCTCGTTGTATTTAAAATGTTTCTTATGTTCAACAACGATGCGTGCCAACACGGACGTGATGGAACATATGATCAGTCACGTTCCACCTCAAGTGCCTGGACAATCCGAATCGCCTGTCTGCATATACTGTTGTACAGCCTTCTCTTCTCAGCATCAAATGGTTACCCATATCACGGAAGCGCATAGTAACTTCGGTCATTCGGACAGCGACATGGTTGTTTGCGCGATTTGCGAACAGAAGTTCGGGAACAGTGGACTCTTGATCAATCACTTGTCGTCGATGCATTATCCCTCGGAGATACCGTATCGATGCGAGAGCTGCGGTTACCGAACTTCCAGTCACAAGGATGCTATCGATCATTTTTATCGAGTTCACGAGAAAGGCGAAGGCTTGCAGTGTCCTTATTGTCTGAAAGTGATACAGTTTGTGAACGAAGGTAGCCCCAGCGTTACCAGCGTTCACGCGTTCCTGCTGCATATGCAACGACACGTTATCCGAAGGGAACAAGGACGAGGAAATAAGTGTTCCAGATGTTGTCTCTGGTTCAATCAGAAGAGCTCGTTGAAGATACATCAGAAACAGTTGCACGACTGTGTGTCGAACTCGAAAGTTGTCCCATATACGAGCGGCAGCAACGGCATAAAGATATCGAAACAACGGCTTCTAAACAGACGATTCGAAATCGATAGTCCGGTAACGGAATTACCGCATGACGAGAAGATCAAGAAGTGGGTTACGGTGCCGGTCACGGTCAACGTTCATCTCACGGTTGAAAATTTGTCTTGTCAGGAGTGCGAAGAGGATATAGAAGAGCAAGATCATTATCCGGGCGAGCAGCGATGTCAACAGTGTCGTTACACAACTTGTTGCTGGCGAGCGTTCAAAGAACATCAGCAGCAAATTCATAATGAACGTCCGATGACTAGCCTCGTTATCCCTTCTCCTCTCATTAATATTCCGTTGGAGAAAAGGATGCAGTGCTCCTGCGGTTACGCGACAACCGATGGAAACCAGTTAGCCACACATTTGGTCAAATGTAAAAAGGTATCTGCCTATCCTATCGAGGATGCAGCACCGTCCGGTATGTTGGATAGTTTAGGTTTGGTTCCGAAAGCTGTTTCCGACGAGGCGAGCGTCGAAGGCAAAAGGACTAATATACGATAAATTGGCGAGTATGCACGCGAATGGTTTCGTCATACTCGAAAAATTAATTCATTGGGGAAATAGGCGATTGATAAACGCATATTCGATCGGATTGAATCTAATCGATGATTTCGCGGTTATTAAACATCGTCTAAAATAGATTTACGGTAAACACGAAAGCATCACAGATCAGCGACGAGTAAAATTATACAAGTATGGCATATAGAAACTCCAATTGTTTCATTAGAGGACGGGAACGTGAGAAAGAGACACTATTGATACGGTATGGAGCTAATGTTGTTATTAAAAATACTTAGGGAACAAGTATCACATACTTGTATCTGAATATTACAGTTGTATTGGAGGAGAAACAATAAACGCGCGTATCAGTTATAGATATTACGTTCTTCGGCTTCATATTCCGTTGGCATGAATTGTGTATTCGAAAAGAAAAATGAGACATCGGTGTGTCCATCCTTTCTTCCATCATCCATAGGACTCAAATGGTTAATTCTGTGTACAATGGTTACGCATAATGAAATTTTCGTGCGTTAACATCTACCACCGATTTGTATTTTTATGCAATATAATAAAGCGGGAAATTAAACTGTACATGTACCTGAGACGCTGCATACACATATTCAGCACTATATTCCCTCTCTCTCTCTTTCTGTCCTTTCTCTACTACACACTAGAAAGCTAAAAAAAATGGTAGGACAAATCTACGAGAAAATTCATTTTCTTAACGTTTATTTAGCACGTACGGTTTTTTTTTGTACGAATGATAATATGTAGCATACATGTACTTTTACGTGGTCAAGTGTACGAATATATTATATATATATTTATAGATGTATATATATAATACTAATTGAGAAAATAAAACGAACAAAATAGTCGTGTAGTTGGAAAAATTCAGGCAAATTTAAAAACTATTTTCATTAATACATAATAGTCCATCACTCTGTACTTAACATATCTATACCTCTAGTAAGCTATTAACTCTTTTTTTTGTTTTTAGTATTATTATTATTTTTTTTTTTACATTTTGTTTCTTTTCTGTTTTTTGCAATGATTTCTAATATCGTCTGTTATCAAGTCAACACTAAAGAACATGTTTATTAGCAAAAACTCTGCAATGTTAATTGATCGGAGATTACCACGGATGAGTACTCTCGTCACTGTATTAATCGTCTTCGGTGTCTTCGCTTACATCTAAATACGCATAGTGAACATAAACATTACCCAAGAATCACTGTAACGACGCACGGTTATACCATTACTATCGCGTGTACGATATGAAAACTAAACAATACGTAGCTCCTTCGGAATTGTAAATTATAAAAATATTTCAACAGACAATGAGAGAATTTCTGGTTTACGAAAACTGGTAATCTAAGCAGAAGTTCGAAAGAAAAGTTCACGCTGATTATACATACATAGTTTTACATGTATATGGTATACATTATCGATATTCATAGTAATACTTACAAACGATACGATGGTATATAGTAATAAAAAATAAAGCACGACGACACCCAGCTTGTGGCAATTAACATTGAGATTTATCGGTAATAAATTTCTTTCACAACTTGACGGTTCGTTGTCTTATACACACGTGCGAATATATTTGACGTCGCTACCGCCAAATTGTATCACGTGGGAAGCCTCGTCAGCAGTTTACGTGCTCCCAAGAGAGTTATTAACATTGTATTGCTAAGAGAATGAATCGACATCTTCGACGACATATTGATCGATAGCCTGTGTAATGGTACGTTGTTTTTACGCATTCCCGACTATTGGCATCGGCTCAGTTTTATACAGTGTCTCTTCGTTTCGCGCTCATCATACATACACATTTATTAAGTCGTCCGAAAAACTTGTGCCGTTTCTCGCTGCGCAGTTTCTTTGGTCGTTAATTTTTTGCTTATTCGAAAAAAGAAATCGTAAGAATTTTGCATCGTGTATACATGCGCGCACGCACGCGTGTCGTAATTTGACCTAAAAGAAAGTTCAGTCGCCGAAATGGATCCGTGCAACCGTTGCGTTTAAAGAAAACGGATGAAACACGGTACAAATTTTCCGAACGCGCATTTCTCTTAAATTTAACGCAAAAGTGTCTAAGGCATCGGAAATATGATTGAAAGAAAAAACTAATTATGCTGGAGATCTTTTGATGGATGATGGTACATCAACGTGTTCCATTAAACAGAAATTATAGGTCTGTTATTTGTGTGTGATTACCTGCAATGAAAAAAAAAAAAAGAAAATTAGAGGAAGAACGATTCATTTTGGATGGAAACGAAAAGGAAAATAAATGAAACGGAACGAATAAAACGGAAACCTTTCGCGAAACTATACTTACGCGTTAAATTTGAGAGAGAAGCCACATACAACTGCTGGTCAATTATTCGATGGTATAGAGCATGTACAGATTGCCGGCATCACTGCCCGGTGGTACTAAGGCGTGATTGGGCGGTAGAACAGTGAAGCCCAAAAACATGAAGGTTCGAACCAGCATTGCTAAGTCATGATAACAAGGTATTTTAGACGAGAGAACGTTTGGTTCGGCATAAACGGTTTCGTTGATGTGGAATAACGGTAGTCGACAAATACCTCGATCTGCACGATCTTTTCGTAGGCAAACGATGATATTGGTGCATCGTAATGTTTCTTCGGCGTATTCCAGCAGAGATACGAAACCTTCTTTCGAACCCTCCGGTAAGAGACAGCTTGACACGCGAATGTAAAGACAACGACGCCATACTACAGTTTCCCACTCGACGGAGGTGCTCTCGGTCAAGTGTAGCGTGAAGGTCAAACGCAATGATTCGCTATTTCGCACGGCTTTCAACAATTCATCCTCCTAAAAACAATATTTAGCAAAAAAAAAACAACAAGATCGGAGCAGTCCGTACTGTCAAAAACAATCGCCAACAGGAAACATTTGCGCCCATAATTTCGAAACTCTGGTCTAAGTTATCTATTTCTTAAAAGATATTAAACCATTGCACTCGAATGGTGACTTCGAGGCTCAAGTTCGTCTTTGACAATATCGTAAACATTAGTTTAAAATAATGTGATGTGACATAACTGATAAACTACTTTTTTCTCAATTTTGACCACTTTCCTATTTACGGGCACATTTAATCTCTTCAAGGATACGTCGGTTTCGCGTGTTCGTTTGTAAATTGTACAATATATTTCTAAGGCGACCTTTGCCTGTTTAATCCTTGAACGGATCAAATGGTTTCGCGAGCTCGTTGTTGCGAACGCGATACGAATATTCGCGTTCTCAAGAGCATTGGGACAAATGATCGTTCGCCATTGCATACTTACAATACTTACTTGTACAATGTGGGAGCTCACAGAGAGCTGACTCTGCTTGATCCCCACGCCGCGGCTCTCTGTGTTGACTGTGGATACAGACAATGCGGCATGGGGCACATCAGGACCACCACAGAGGCCCTACACCCAGCGTTATACAGTAATGTTGTTGCAATGTACAACCTTCTTCTAAACTTTCTTCCATACACTTACTAGACATTTCGCTGCAAAAAACAAATAAACGATCAATTTCGGCATCGAAGGAACAATTACGATGTTCAACCGCAAACGATAAATACGGTGTACAAAAAATCTCTTTGCAAAATAGTCTCCCACCATGTCTGTTATTATTTGCACGATAAAAAAGAAGAAAAGAAAACGACCGATAGCTACCTATATTAACCGAAAGAAAACAATAATATTCCATGTTCGAACTTGGTGTTATCGAAGTACCGTCCACATCAGCTTCCAATACACGTTTTACAATCAATGAAAAGACGTTACGAAACTATCTTCTCTTGTTAACCTTTCGCCGTCTAATATCATTATATTATAACGAGAATCTTCTATGCACGTTGTGTGTCCTACTAGTCTGCTATTGTCTTTTATATAGCACGTATACGTTGGAACTAGTACCATTTTCGCGACGCCGTTATAAATACCAATATTTCCAACGCTTACGTTCTATTTGACTTTTAATTACTGGTATTTACAGTCTCAAAACTTTCAATTTAGCGTTTCTACCGTTCAAATACTTATTTTGCGTTAAAGTATTTATTTTATCGAAAGGAAGCTGGCTTTCGATCTGATACTGCTATAAATTTTTAATTTTCATCAACATCGAACTTCGATTAAAAACAAGTCGGACGCAAACACGCGGCCATAAATTTTATCTACACTCGGGATTTAGCATGTGTATCTCCTTCGCGACTAAGAACAATGGAATTTTTCTGATCAGTTGATACTGCTTCAGATAAGATTACACGTGTTTGTCAATGGAAACATGTTTGATTTGTATTGCGTATTTCGTTCCTTTTATAGTGTGTGAATATATTACGTTCATATACAGTACGTATGTGTGCACGTATACAACGGTATATATACAGTATTTGGTTAACAACAAATGTTGTGCAGAGAGAAATTGATAATTTACTTTTTAATGTCAGATTTCAAACTGCGACTTCGTTATTTTTGTTAATTCTAGAAGCGTGTGTCCACGCGCTATACACATGATGGAACAGCTGACGGAGATTCCACACATAGTAACATAGATTATATGTGTGCGTGTGTCCTGTGAGCGCGCGCGCATGTGTATGCGTGCGTGTGTACGTGCAGCTTCAGATTCTACGTCGCAGGATTCATGTATTCATTATTCACGTGGCAATCTAACGGATCTTATACACACACGCATACTCGAAATCTGAAATCTACCGATGGAACATCACTACGCCCCCGTCTACCTGACGTTCGTCACACTTCTCTCCTTGCGCGTTATCTTTTTATCAGTTCTACCCAACGTATTATTTAAACGATAAATAAACAATAGTATATACACATACATATGTCCTTCCGAAACTAGCTGGAAATCTATGAAATTACTTTCTCTATTTATTTTGGAAACTGAAAAATACAATTCTATTGGAATAATGTGTCATTCGTTGACACCCCTGATTGTGCGCATTATTCGAAACAAATGAACGAGATACGCTAGGCGAAATAAACTATTTTCGAAATGAACACGAATACCCGTACCATCTATCGCATAATCTTCTAATATGTGAAAAATCCGAAGAAACTGTACGTGTTCTAATAAATATTGTGCAAGATGGCGGTAACAAAGTCAAGATAAAAATGGCGCAGTAGTCGCACAGCACTTACCAATTGCTGGATATTAGACTTGGCATTATTAAGCCCTTTTTACTACTTTCACAATTACTTAATGGTAGACTTGAGTTAATATTCATACTTCTTTCTTCGTAAAATCTTGCGGCCGTAAAGTCTACTCTTTCTGAAGAAGAAATTTCGCTGGACGAACGATTGTTGCGCGATAAGAATTATCGAAGAATATTACTAACACACAAGCGACTACCTTACTCGAATGTCCGAACGGTACTGAATCAGTAATGCCGAAAGCGTGGTACTGTGGTACAAAGCCGTGGTAGTAGACCTTCCCACTATGACTTACCGTTGCCCCTACAGTCCTTTTCCAACGCGCTCGCGCGCTACACTCCCAACGTACCTCTACTATGTCCGTGTGCGCTGCTTGTACGCTTGCGCCAGCATTTCTTTACAGAGATGAAGCCGACATTCGGCCGTCGAGCAAATGAATCGCAATCTGGAGCTAGCATTTGAGTCCCCGTGCAGCGATTTTCATTTTTGTTTCTAATTACTTTTTTAACCTTCCAAAGAATTTAAAATGTAAAAACTATGTTAAAAATATATACTCATTTATCATAGAAACGTTTCATTACTATAAAAATTGCATGTAATATAAAGAGTCTAGCAGGATAAGAGTGAAAAGTGCTCTTGTACCAATTGTACAGGGCTATGCAATATTTGATAACTCATAAAAAGAAAGCATTCGACCCCAAGTTTGAACCATTTATCTTAATCAGGAAGGCAGTTAAGATAATTACTGGTTTTTGCCACACTTTTCTTATTTAATGATGTATTTGAAAATTCTACAATTTTGTAGATATGATTCCTTATGATTGTAATTTTTTCAGATTTTTTTTGCAAATAATAAGTATGAAAAATCGAAACGTCAAGAAAACGAAAAATGCAGATTTTGTGTACAAGATTTCGTATGACCAGATTTGTCCTTTTATAGCACCCAGATAGCAAAAATGCGCTATTCTGACCAGGAAACTTATGACTGTGTGGGCTTGTAACGTTCCCTGGGCACAAACCGGGCACAAGCATCCCTCGGCACGCCGGGCCAGATTCCAGTTAGGGTGTGCCTTGAGCACATTCAAGCGACGTTCGGCCCGTATAATTCCCGATACCTGCCCTCGGCACGCCGGGCTCGATTTCTGGTCGGTAGTCGCTTGGCTACCTGGGCAGTTAGGTATTGGCATTAGCATTATTCTCAATTTTTTCAGATTTGTCGATAGAGTGCAATGTAATAATATTATTTTTCTGCTTCAGACGAAATGTATTTATCTCAGATAGCCAAGCGACTATCGAGCAGAAATCGAGCCCGGCGTACCGGGGTCAGGTATCGGGAATTATACGGGCCGAACGGTGAATTTATTACCATTATATGTAATCCTCGCTACGTCCTCGGCTATAACGTTTCCTCGGTGCAAACCTGGCACAAGCGGCCCGTCGGTCCTGGTTTCTGCCTTATTGGCACGACGGGCCGAGGGCTGCTTGTGCCGATTTGGGCCGAGTTTGGACGAGGGCTGCTTGTGCCGAGGGAACGACAACCATTAATTCAGCTAACAAGGGGAAGACACGGTTGATGGGTCACGGATTTTTCTGAAACTTGCAATAAGTACTTGAAGATGTCTTCTCGAAATGTAATTTCGCAAAGCAGTAGCGCGCGCTTCTCAATATTTTTCGTGAAAATTGCATTTGAAAGTCGGTCTGCACGTTCATTAGGAATTCGCGTTAAGACGGTCAATAGGAAGATGAATAGCCGAGGGCGTAGCGAGGATTACTGGTAATAAATTTGTAAACTTTGTAAACTGGTAAACTTTTCACTCTTATCCTGCTAGACTCTTTATATTACATGCAATTTTTATAGTAATGAAACGTTTCTATGATAAATGAGTATATATTTTTAACATAGTTTTTACATTTTAAATTCTTTGGAAGGTTAAAAAAAGTAATTAGAAATAAAAATGAAAATCGCTGCACGGGGACTCGAATGCTAGCTCCAGATTGCGATTCGTTTGCTCGACGGCCGAATGTCAGTTTCATCTCTGTAAAGAAATGCTGGCATTGTTGGCGCAAGCGCACAAGCAGCGCACACGGACATAGTAGAGGTACGTTGGGAGTGTAGCGCGCGAGCGCGTTGGAGAAGGACTGTAGGGGCAACGGTAAGTCATAGTGGGGAGGTCTAGTACCACGGCTTTGTACCACAGTACCACGCTTTCGGCATCACTGTACTGAATTTCGTCGCATGTCGAATGTCCATCTCGAATATAACGTGGTCTGTTTCGACCCAACTCGATTCGATTCTACTCTAGTTCATTCGTTGCAATTCAATTCGATACTAATCGATACGATCCTATTCGATTACACTCGAACGGATTGAAAGCGTTGTTTGAAACTCTCATGTTTTATTTTTTAAGAACGTCTCGATTGATATTGTGAATAGACTTGGGATATTTATGCATTTATGAAGTACGAATATTTTCAATAATATTACAGTACGAAATTTGATAGAATTTGGTACAGTCTTTATTAATTTTGTATCTACAAAGGGGCCATTTATACTGACAATAAGGTTCCATTTGATTCCACTTTCTTGAAATATATCTACAAAAATTAACAAACAAATAACGGTCGATTGGATAGGAAAAATGTACAAGTCTACTAATTTAGTAGTAGAATCATTTAGATCCACTCGTTTCCATGTTTCGAAAGAAAATTCACTTCAAAACATCAAATTTCAATTTTAGAAAATTTTATTTCATTCGATGCATTACAGTTTTTAATAATCTAGAACAACGTTAATTGTTTGAACAGAAAACAGTATGATTGCATCTACAACTTGGCCATACGTTTTTAATCGAATAATTCGTATGCCGATCGAGTACATATATATAAAAAAAAATGCGAACGGAAATGACAAGACAGCATATGGAATGTTTGCATCAATTGCACAGTTCATGAAACCAATCGCAACCTTTTTTCGTTATTGCAGTTTCAATTCAATTTCTCCATATTGAATAACTTTTCGATGTATAATGTTCACCGATTACAAACACAAATGTTTCTCTTGGTACAGCATAATTTGTATCGAAAATGTCGGCAATCACATTTTTCTGTACAAAATATTTGAACGATCGACAAAGTGCAATGTGAAAATATTAAAAAAAAAAACTATTGGAATTAACAAAGTTCAAGGTATTACTTTATAGAAGGATGAACATTTAACCGCACATCACTTGACGAACAAAATCTTCGTAATTAATGTTACCCTGTGAATCTTCGTGGCCAGCCAACAAAGTTTCAACTTCTTCATCGCTGAGCTTCTCGCCTGAAACAAGATACAGACAATGTTAATTTTGATAGATTTTGTTTGTTTGTACAATGACGATATCTCTCTTGATATATCGTTACTCTTACATACCCAACGTCGTCAGTAGATGTCTCAATTCGGCAGAGGATATAAAACCATTTCCATCTTTGTCGAAATGACGTAAACCTTCTATAAAGTCATCAGCTGTGTCGGATGTTCTAGATTTGCTTATAGCCTGGTAGATAGGTAGAAAGACTTCGAAACTGATACGTTCATCTGGTTTATGCTGATGAGTAAACTTTTTCACATCCGATTCAGTTGGATTTTGTCCAAGAGCTCGCAAAGCATCGCCGATTTGTGCCACGTGAATCTTTCCATCTCCTCGGCTATCGAAAAGCTGGAATGCCTCCTGAAATTCTACAACAATAAAAGGAATTCTTGTTAACTGTCATCGGCAAATAATCGAGTCGACTTAAGTGTACACATTACACGCGAAGCTTTCCATCAAATCAGGAAGTACAGCAATATTTACCCTCCATGGATGACATCATTCTGTTAGTAAGTTCTTGGTAACTACAACCGTACATCTTGTATTTCAGAACGTTTGCGTTTACGACAATTGTAGAGGAACAATAACAAATTGTTGAAAATAATAGGAGAACACTCGAAGGATTCTCCTCACGTATGTGTGTACATATGTAGACGACAAATAAACATCGACTGACGTTTGTTACGATTTAGAACCGCGAAATATTTGCGTAGTTGGCACAGAGAATTCAAGAATCATTTATAAATCCGACACGTAGGTGTACGATCGGATGAACTGACGTAGCGATAACGATGCTATTCGCTTTCTGTGATCCTTTCTTCTTTTGAGCAACTATTTCTTCAAGTACCTAACCATAAAAGGTAATGACCGACACGCAAGTTGGTGACACCAGGGTGTGGGTCTAATAAGGTAACGATATTCTTGACCTGAATTAAACACTGAGAAAAAACTGTCCGCCCCTCCTTGATCTTTGCTCCTCAAGAACCGATTTGCGTTCACTTACCTGCAAGTTGATCCTCCGAGTATGATGCCTGTAAACGAAATTCAACTACGTTTTACAATCGTCTATATAAACATCGTGTTAACCACAATAACCAGGTGCAAATGAAAACTTACCATCCTGATTGCTATCAAACACGTACTAAAACAAGTACGACGATCTATCCTTCTACTCTGAATATTGTGTATGTATATAGGTACGTATCGATGTATGTATATGTATCGTCAGTGCTCATAACGTGAGTAGTGGAACGTCACAGGGACAAGGGGAGCGAAGTCAACGTCATACGATGCGACACACCTAAAGTAGTGGTGGTAATCTTCTCGGCGAATACCGAGAACCCGTGTGACTCAACTTTGTACGCCTGACCAATCCGAGAGTTTCTTTGCGAATTCCTTTCGCATTCCTTCCCTGTATCACGTTATGATATATCGAGGATATGATGCATTCTGTATACATACGCAACATGTATGTACACGTTCGTGTCTAAGTGTATGTTTGTAGATACGCCGATACAAGTGGTGACGAGCACTTCGATCGCCCTACTAAGATCTAAACTTGGAGGAAATGACGTATACATATTTGTGAAAGTATATTCTACGAAAACGTGTAGGGAACCGTAACTATGTAAATGAAAAGCCTGTCGGACATTATAGTTTCGCCAAAAATATGCAGCTGTAAATACTTCAATCTTTTTCATCCTCCACCGATGTTCAAAAACCGCGCCGCTTAAAGCGACATTTGCTTAGCTTAGTTGTAACAAGATGGCGCAATGGAGGCTGTCAGTTAGGAATGGCGGGAACTTTTAGATCACTCGTGATTCGATCACGTTCGTACCCACTCACTGTCATTTTTCACAGAAGAATTCAGGGAAAAAATTCACGGAAGAATTAACTTGTTTCCTTTTTAAATACTGAAATAAGGTACGGAGAAGAAAATTGAGTACGTTATATGCAGATAGTTTTATGCAAGCTAATTGAAGTACTTAAAGAAAGAGTTAATTCAAACGAGATGAAGAATTAGGGGATAACGGTGTGTGTGAGCAAATTTACTTTAGATTAAAATATTATAAATTATAGATTATAGAAACGAGAAATATATTATAGAAAATATTATAGATTAAAATATTATATTTATTTTGGATTAAAAAACCACGGCGTGAATGAAGTTGAAATGACGGCAATCGACAAATTAGAGGGTAAAACATTGTATTATATGGATATAATATAATATCGGAATTTGTACAGCATTTTTTTTCTTGCCATACATACAACGATGTATCGTGTTCCTAGCGAGAAATAATTATTTTAAAAATGCATCAAGTTAAAGTATACGTATACATAATAGTAGATAGTTGTACTCGTAGAAACAGTAATCAACTGGTTTAGAATTTCGTAATATTGTTCTACTTCTAGAAATAGTGCCATCAAGTTTCGATCGTGTATATCAAGTCATCATCCGTTCCTATATGATTATGGAAAAATGTATAGAATCAATTCACTCGAATGACTGAGAAATATTTTCAACCTGAAACGATAAAAGTTGGATCATTGTGTCCATCAACGATTTCTTTGTGCGTATATTTGCGTAACGACGTTGGTACTTTTTCATGGAATCACATGTGCGCAGTGCATACGTTTATACTCGTGTAAATAAAAAATATATTTTCCGTACCCCTTCACCATTTCAAGTGCAAAACGTCTTGTGCGGAAATATCGAAAGTACGAAATATCAAATAGCAATTAGAAGAAAACGTTTTTCGTCGATTCTTGTAAAATTCGTACGGTGCACTAATATGTAACCTGTAAACTACTAGTACAAGCATTGGTCTCTCAAGTCTCTGGTCGTTTCCCATGAAGAAAAGTATATATCATATTTCTCAGTTCAACGTTCGGTACGAACGAAGTGTCTTGTAGAGATTTATTGGTCATAGGGCTTGTATATTTTCCACATAAAAACCATTCGTTTATCGCTGCTCTCTCATACGTGAACCCATCTGAGAAAACGAAAAAATGATCACACGATGTTGCGATATTACACATGTTGTAATAACTGTATACAACGTAATAGATCTTATACCGGAGCATCGAACAGGTTCCTTCATTATTTCATGCGTGATGGGACATAAAAATTCGTGAGGTATTTCAGTCTCGTCTATGGAGCCTTCTACGGCATTGCTTTCTTCGCGTTTCAACCAATATAGTTGAGTTTTAAACGCATCGGCCGTCTGAAAAGATAAGTATGCACATTAGATTGATGTAGGTACTTATTATTATACAGGGTGATTGTGGGAACTGATTGGTTGAACAAAAAAAAATTGGTTGCATTCAAGAATAAAGTGCAATTACACCTGGCGGGTCATAGGAAGTTTATTTTTATTTAAAATTAATTTTTAAAAGGAGCAGTAACTTGTCCCAGTTCCCAGAATCACGCTGTATATCGCGATAAATCGCGATATCCTTTGCCGTACTTCTTCGTCCTGTTCGATTTGTAGAATTCGCGCTAATTGGTCGTCCGACACGGTAAGCAGTCGACGACCAGTCAAAGACGACACGCGTGCTCTCTTTGCCAATGCTGACAATCCAATTTCCTGTAGCCATTTCAAAGTGTCGTCAACCTTCCAGTCTGTAACCTGGCGCATTGCATAAAAATTTCATAATGTTAGCAATTCCTTATTAACGTTGTCATCAGAAAAGTAACTTATTCTCTACCTGTTTCCTGTTCCGTTTCAAATTATCGATCAAGATATTCTGTGAGATTAGCTGCTGGGGTATTTTCCAGATGAGAATAGATTTGTCCAGCCCACCTGTTCGTTAAAAAGACCTTGTTAGCGACTATTGAAACTATGAGACCGAAACGTAGGAGACAAACTTGAAAGTGTTCACCTGTAATGAAAAAGGACATGTTCTCGGAAAATGCACAAGAAGTTACGAGACTTTCGTGTTCTTCCAGCACGTACAAGCAATCTCCAGAGTACTGAAATCGCACACACGCAGTGTACCATTTTATTTCTTATGAGTTAGGTCAGGTAGATGCGTGAAAATCCGCGAGTACTCACTATACTCCAAATACGAGCTGTTCTGTCCGTTGCTACGCTTCCTAGCATTTCACCTTGAATCGGAGAAAATTGAACGCACGTCACGTTACCACCGTGTCCAGTCAAAACCTTTTTCTGTTTAAACTGGCCATCCGAATCGTTACATCCGGCACTACCGCTTCCTGTCGTGGGCGTCTCGCTGTCTTTAGGCGTTGTAATTTGCCATAACTTGACCAACGAGTCGTTGCCGCTCGTTGCTAATAAATAGGATTGTCTACCATCGTCCGTCAGTCTTCTGCCTGCTTATCAAAGTAATGTAGCAAACGATACAACGATACGTATTTTGTTAGACTTCGATTCGCTTACCGGTAAAGCTAAAATTGCCTGTTGGACTAAAATCGCAACCTTGAACGCCCAAGTCGTGCGCTTCCTCGCAGATCATCAAAGCTACGTTACCACCCTTATCGTCCATGGTATCGAATAATCTCCAAGTTCCTTCGTTACAAGCCGTGACCAAATAACGAGAATCGTGCGTGAAGGCGATTGCGTTCACTGCATCGGAATGACCTCTGAAAATTCTGTGTCGTCACAGTTTCGATAATTAACTTAGTTCGTTCGTTTTACATGTGTCATTAAACAAACACAGACATATACAACGTAGCTAGAAATACGATCGAAATACCGAAGTTCCACCATCTCGTTCACATCCCATAACGTCGCTCTTTCGTCGTCTCCAGCGGTAGCAAGTTTAGATCCATCCGGTGACCACCGACAAACACGAATACCGTAACCCGAGTTTACGAAAGAAGATTTCGCTTGGCACCCGTTCTACGGCAGCGTTCATTGTAGACAAACATGAAAAATACGTACATCGCATACGTACACATGTATGTACACTTATATCTTCATCTAGTCTACAATATCTATCGATACACGCGGGTATTATGTACCTCCGTATTCCAGATGATAGCGGTACCGTCCAAGGAACAAGACGCAAGCATAGTACCGCAGGGGCTGAATTCTACATGATTTATACTGTATTTGTGACTATCCAATGGACTGTATGGTTTCTCTTGACATGTGATTACAGGGTCGCCGCAATCTTCCTCTTCCTCGTCGGTTTCGATGTTCCACACGCGTACCAGCTTGTCCCTGTACCAGGGAACAATCAAGTTTATAAGACAACAATTGTATACGAAACATTGGTAAACCTTGCGTTTAGGGGATGCAGCTCCAATGACCTTGACCTTGACATATGTTGTCAATGACAACATTCTGAACAACTTTTGTCATACAACTACCCGGTGCTCGGTCTTACTTTTCGAGATAATTACAAAAAACTGTATTGAATACTGTATTGAATTTTACGTATTCGGACACGCTCAGTGGCAACGTAAGGCTGCCATAGTTTCGAATGAGCTACACCTTAGATAAATAAACATAGCAAGAACCCATATATTCGAATGTTAGAGAGTTAGTGAATTATTTGAATATGCATCTCCATGAATTTATAAATTTGACATAAAATTTCGATTCCTTGTGGAAATTTTTGTGTAAGAAATTTAAGTATGTTATAGATTTCGACATTTTGAACCCAATCACACCTCACTCTGTTCGAATGATTTTTGCATTATAGTTTTCATCCAGAATTTGAATTAGTACTGGAAAAATAATACGAACAGAGTGAGGTGTGATTGTGTCGTGGAGGGGACGGAGAGTATACGAAATACCAGGAGTAGTCTTTCAAAATTGAAAGCTTACCCTATATACATATGTATCACTCTATATAGAGTGAGACCGATCCTGTTTTCTCTATCATCTCCACACGTGTTTACAAAAACAGTAAACTGACGGCGCATCGGGGCAGGCTTACGTTGCCACGGAGCGTGCGCGAATACGGAAAATTCAATTTAGTACTAGCAATAGTTTTTTGCAATTATCTCGAAAACTAAAACCGAGCACCGGGTAGTTGTAATGACAAAAGTTGTTCAGAATGTTGTCCTTGACAACATATGTCAAGGTCAAGGTTATCGGAGTGGAATTCGTGTGGACTAACCCCGATCCGGAAGCGATCAGGTGATTCCCATAACAAGCTACGCTGTTTATCACGCCGCTGTGGTCTTCTAATCTTTGGATAAGTTGCACGTCGTTCACCGATGTCTCTGCATTTTTCATCACATCTTGTTCGTGCATCGCGCTCTACAAAGACCGGGTTGCGTGTAAGTACGTACATAGGGCCGGTGCGAGGCAGGTTCAGTGCGTTCGCCGGAACTCGGCCCCGCGTTTTGAGGCTCCGCGGTCTACGAAAACTCATCAGACATTTTGCAGGACCCCCTGTATAGTAGATTAAATATTCGGGTGTGTGTGTGTGGAAAATGCAATCGCAAAATAATAGTAATTCCTTATTGTGAAATTTAAGTATGGGATATGAATGTGTATTCTGGCCCCGCAAAATCTTTGTGTATTCTAACGTTTTTGCATCTGTACCTTTTCATGTTCTATCATCGCCAATGCCGTAGACATGGAGCATCGCGAGAGCTCCGAGTCGAGAGACAAAGTTCCCGTTAAATCCCATACGATTACGGATTTGTCGTTGGACCCTGCATCGTGTGTAGATATTATTGTAACGATCATTGTACGTATAAAGAATATAGTTGTATGAAAAAGGTGCAGATACTACCAGTCGCAACTAAATGTCCGTCTCTCGAGAATGCGCAGCATGCCACATATCTGTTGTGCCCCGATAATATCGCCACAACTTTACCTGTGCTCTGGAAATGACAATTGTTTCAGTTGTTTCGCGAATTGTTTGCGATTCAGTGAAACCTACCGTTTCCCATATCACCGCTGTTTTGTCGAGGCCACTGCTGACCACGTATAATCCGTTCGAGTTGAAACGAACGCAAGTCAAGGCACTACTATGCTTCTCTAGGATTCTGAAGATAGTTATATTGGCAGTGAACGCTTGAGCTTGACCCTTTGCTTGTATCACTGTCACCTCCCATAATTTCACGCAATGATCGTTCCCACATGTGACCAGATGATACAGCTTTGTGAATGGTTCAGTGCCTGCGTACGGAGAACGCAACCGATTACATTACCAATTCCGTATCGATTTCTGTGTGGTTTTAACGACTAATATAGGTATAAGTACCGCATAGATAGCTAATGTAAAAGTAGGTATATATATATATATATAGTATGTAGCATGTATATAGGTATAGGTATAGGTATAGATTGGTAGATAGGTAATTAGGTAGGCAGGTAGGTAGGAAGATATCGTATCGTTTACGTACTTGTAACTTCTTGAGAAGTCGAAAAATCGCAAGAAACGACACCTAAATCATGAGCATCGTCTATCCAGGCAAACGCGGTAATTGCTTGTTTATCAGACATGCACGACGAGTCGATAATATCGGCAGTGGAAAATAATTTTAAGACCCCAAGGGTGCAACTTGTAATCAACCAACTCGAGTCCGGCGAAAAGCATACGCTCTGTATAGCACCGTCGTGCTTTTGGAAACATCTATACAGTACAGTATGTAAGCATATAGGTATCGTTTCGTTTCATAAGCGCGCACGCACGCAGATGCGTACACGCGTACGAGCAAAGTATATATGTATATATATTATATATAAAATTTAAACGAATGTTACCCAAAAAGAACATGAGATTTTTTTTACTTGATTAAATTGCGTCGAATCAAATCCCAGAGACAGACTTGTCCGTAATCACCGGCGGTTGCGAGTAACGTAGAGTCCGACGAGAATCTACAAACTCTTACAGCTTCGCCACCGACTTGCACCATAGTGTGAATTTTCAATCCCGTCTGTGAGGAGAGAATGGACAAGCGTATTCGATAAGTGGCAAAATCGTACACGGTCAAAGTCAAAGCATACCCGCAAGTTCCATAATAGCGTTGTCCCGTCTATGCTAGCCGAAGCCAGCATTGTCGATCGGGGGCTTACTTTCACCGATGTAATGCCATATTTGTGACCTATCAAAGGTGAATAGCATGCTTCCACATATCCGCTGCTCGCTCTCCATTGCCAGACTCGAATGCGTTTATCTCTAACAATCAAAGTAGCCGACAAATTTATAATACGTATATTATATTTACCACAGCGGGCAGAAAGTTTGCTCATTGTTTCAATATTGTTACAATGTATTATTATAGGGTAATTGCACCAGTGAATAAACGGGCACCAGTAAATGAACGTTTTTGTATATTTCAACAAATTTTAAGCCGCACGGCATACTAGCGATAATGAATCTTGGGCCAATAATTATTATCAATAATTATTACCAATAATTACTAGAATGTAGTGTTCATTGACTGGTATTTTTTATTTAACGTTTAATAAAGAAAAATAATAATAATTTCATTTTATTTGTGTTGATTTATTTTTGACAAATGAAGTATAGGGAGCCATTTGGCATATATAAGATTCCTTTAATTCACATTTTTTGTTAAATAAAATATCTTCCTGAACAATTTCTTAAATGTTCATTCACTGGTGCAGTTACCCTATGTATAGTACGTATGATAGAACGGTAATCTTACCCCGATCCAGTCACCAATACACAATCGCTAGCGAAATCGACGCTCGTCACGTCGCTCGTGTGACTCGTTAATGTTTGCAGAACTTGCACATCACCTATTTTGACGGCGGCAGCAGTCATATTACTCTTACTGAAAACAACAAGAATACAACGTATCCCCTTTCATCGTAGTCATCTCGGATTCGCGCACTCGCTCATTTATTTTTCAATATTTTATATTCAAAATAAAACCGTGGAACTTCGAACAATTTTGAAATTTCACGCGTTCCTCGACTACGAACGACACTCGAGATGTGCTTATAATAATTTTCAAACGATTCTTATTAACAAATTAACGCCTCATCGCTAAACAATCCATCGTAACTGGCAATCGGGGTGGTCGCGAACACGATCTACTTCTGTATGTCGCTTTTCGTCACCGTACTCCCATTAGGAAAACTACGCTGTAGAATAAAAAGCTTTGCAGACCTTGACATTGATTTAATATGATCGTAAACGTGGCTCTATTGTACAGGATGTTCGGGAGCTATGTACGTTTGATTGGGCGGAAACCTTTAAAGTAATTTATGCTTGCGTGGTGGCGGTGGTTGTAGCGGGGGTGGGGACACCCCTGATTTACGGAAGTAAATCGGAATTTAATTTATTCATGTCGAACGATAGGACAACGAAACATAGTTTTACGCAGCGATGACAAGTTCAAGGATTCTGTTCAAGTTTTGGAAACCTTTCCGAAAGAAATTATTCTGTTTGGATAATAAACAACGGTGTCCATACAAATGTGCATACCTCGCGAACTATATTGTACCATAGAATTCAACAGAAATGCATATCGGAGACTCTAAACGTTTCACCCCTTTACTTCTTTATGTAAATATCAGAATAAAATACTATCGGCGAGCAACGGAATATCAAGGAACGTATGCAAAAGCCTGAAATGTCTAAGTTAACTCACGTTATACGTAGAAACGCGGGTGTATAAAACGTCACTGTGGATTCAGGAAATTCCGCTTGAACTGCAGCATTTTATGATGTGTACGACGAGCAACGCGTACAGACTGTACAGAAATCTATTATGTTAACGCTGTAGTGGAAACTTTTCCGAGGAAAGCATGCGACATTATGACGCTGAAGCGCTAAACGCATGTCTACTTAGCCGGTAAAATCGATACTACAGGAATAGAATTTGTTTTACGAGAATAACTATACACCTTCTTTGCGATCAAGCACATAGAACACATTATTCCGAAGTTACTGATTGCGATCCAACAACAATTGGAGCATGTTCAGCTAAATCCTTAGCTGAACCTGAAAAGAACCTTTTCGTTCCCGTCAATTGTAAATTTCAAACTTGACTTTTCTCACATTTTTTCGTACGACCCGAATCACGTGTCGTTTATAGCAAGTTTCATTCTAAATATCGTTTATGTTATCGTAAACAACTGGAAACTTATCGAGATGCATACGGATGTGCATGCACGCTATACTACTACATTTGTAAACGAATAGCGTGCGCGCACATTGCAATGCGTCACGCAGCAACGGCACCAGATCAATAGACACTGAACTTATATATGTAGAATTTGTAGAATAGATAACAACAAAAGCAGAACAGGAGGTAGGAGAAGTGATAGAATAGAAGCTTCGGATAGAAAAAGAAAAACTTGAAAGGAAGGAGTTTTCAATGAGACCACAGACTTAAGACCCAAAAACTCCTGTACCAAATTAAAAACAAATAATTTATTTTAGAAAACAAGTACAACTGTTCAAGCAATCTTTTTCAACCAAGAATTTAATTGTTCAATGTCTGCCGAAGTGTCAGGATCTTTATTAAATGCGTTGCATTCTGCAAAATCCATGTGTGTATCCAGCTGGGCAAATTCGAAATCTTTTCCTTCTTTGCCAAGGAAGACATTTGCGGATGACGCGTCTGTAGCTTGCAACTGATTTGTCTTTGTCATACGTAATAGATTCATTTCTCTTTCTAATAACGTTTTTATGACAGAAGAACCCTTTGCCATCGTTTGGTCCTGTTTATTGCATAATACAAGCACAGACTTCTTTTGCATGGAGGGGTCCGACAGTATGTTGTACAAGTACCTGAAAATGACCAAGTTCTTTAATTGCTCTTCTGTTAGAGTGCTAGAGGATATAACGTCTACTGTATCTACTTACTCCGCTACATCACGAATATCCTTTTGGAAGGAGACTGAATCGATTACATAGATGACTACCTTTGCAGATGACTTGAATTGATCGAAGTATTTGTACCGCAAACGCTCGTGTCCAGGAATATCAACCAGCTTCAGGGTATGCTAGATGTACAAATGGCAATGAAGGATTATGATGATGATACTTTCTGCTATAAACTGTCAATACTTACATTATTAATTACAAGATCTTCAACATTCTCCTTAGCAGATGTGTAAGTTTTAACAAATTTGGAGCAGACTAAACGTGAAAATATCAGTGTTTTGCCAGCATCGCTGAGACCAGTTAGAAGTATCCTATTTCCTATAGATTTACTTCTGCGCCATATGATAAACAATACTAAACAGAGGAACAAAAGGAAAATACATTTATTTAAATATTTTAGGTTATGTCGATCGTTCAACTAGAGTTATTAGCAACTCTATGATAGTATTGAACTTAATCACTGCATTTTAGAGAATTCAGTCAATATTTTTTAATTTTATAGAATATATTGATATAATTATAATTCGCAAAAATATGTGCGTTACCTATGGTTATAATAATTGCTATCACCGCAACCAATATGCCCAGAAATTCGGAATCAACATCTCGACTCGATAATGGTTTCACATATTCATCCATTGTTATGTTTTGTTATAGTTTACCTCGTGGACATACTCTAAATTTATTTAAACTACAACAATAATGTACAGAATATGTACACGTATGCTATAATGCGACCAGTTCAATGACCTGTAACACCTGACAGGGATTGAGAGTGTAGAAGCGCCATCTCTATCAAGAAAAAAGTTATTTCAAATATTCGCTGTTCTATTAAATATTTCTCTTCGTTTAAAATGTCCAAGAGCAGGACATTTATTTAAAATACATTTATACTATTATAAGAAGTAATTAATAAATTAGTAAGCTTAAATTTCTTGAATAAAGTCACCGACGAGACACTGTTAAAGACTGCCAGTCCCCGTGCTATCCCGCGGGACGATAAGTGGGCGAAATGGGCGCGGGGATAACGTGGAACTTACAGTGATCTGAAATATCACATCGCTAAAAGTTCCACCGCCGAAGAAAATAGTATCAAAATAGTGACACGATTTCCCATAAGGCTGGCAGTCTTTAACTGTATCTCGTCGATGATAGTGTCTCACGATCTGTAATACCGACATCGTTAACAATAAATTCGATTTCTTACGCCCTCTACTTTGGCCAACGATAAACGTTGGAACTAGATCCACGAGAACCCGGGAAAATTTAAAGAAAAATGAGTTTATCAGTTATTTCACATGACATTATTTTAAACTAAATGAATTCAATGTAATTTTTACGATATTGTCAAAAATGAACCGTTAGATAGTGCAATGTTATGTCAACATTATATGGAATTCATTTAGTGTTTGTATCCTTTTCGTTAAACTATCTCGAAGCAAAAAATGTATGATTAAGACCAATTTCACAATTAAGGGCACATATATGTTAATAAAAAATCAAATGAACCAGCTTGAACAATCTGCTGCATCAGGATCAACATATTCAGGACTAGAATACATTAGAAAAACATTAAAGTATTTCATAAAATAAATTATTGCATCTGTCGGACAGAAACTTCATATTTTTTTCGTATTGGAATTGATCTAATTTAAAGTTTAGAGAATTGTTTTGTCTCCGAGGAATAATTGTACGCGTGACGATTCTCTTAAGACAGAAGCGCTTCTAATAACATCTGTCACGACGAGTTAAACTATTTGCCATGTGCGTCAGCTCCCCACCGGACGTTATTAACAGACAATTATTGTCTATCGGAAAGTACGTGCTGGCGTAATTCACAGCCGGAACCCTGTCTTTTTTAGGGACGAAACTTTTACCGCAGCAACTGCATTCTGCCAGGTGTCGAGGCGTCCATGGGAATTGTGCTGATAACTCATCGCGCATTCTCACGGTGGTCCAACACACGACAGTGTATATTAATGGACAATTACTTCTCATTAGGCACGAATTAAATTTCATTAATATTGTATCATCACACCTGTTCGCTTCGAACAGGTACCTAAACGCTTTCTATAGTGTATTTCACAACACTAATTCTAATTCATCAAACGAACGAGATATGTTTTGCCAGTGAAATATAATTTTGTTTCGCATAAAAATTCCTAGTGTCTCTCAACACACAAACTTCTAATTCATCGAATGTACGGATCAAACGTACGAGATATGTTTTGCCAGCAAAATATAGTTTAACTGTTTCCTTTATCTCGATCGACAA
>CM052330.1:14161274-14190697 GCA_028455615.1 Lasioglossum zephyrum | reverse complement strand
CGGTGATGTGATTTACTAATTTTGCTTTTGTTATTGTAGTATACATATCAAACTATCATACAAGTATAAATTTTAACAGATTTACGTAGTTGGTTTTTTTAATTTATTCGCGCTAGAATTTACTTTCAGACCACAGTGCGATGGGCAGATTAAATTAGAAATTGTTTTGCGAATGTGTTGAGCGAATGAATTTTCAATTGTAGCAGCAGCACACGCGCGGTTAAAACAAAACGCGCAATCGTGTGCTGCTTAAGAAACATTGTTGAAGGATGCCATGGTATGGGCCCTAACAAGCACAATTGCGGCAAACAAAGGGAAGAAGGAATGGCTGGGCCCCTCGCGGCGCGCAATAATCGTCTCTTTGATCGATCTCGGCCCGCCACGCGAAGTCACACGAAGGAATTCCGGCGGGAAGGCAAAGTTAGGGCCGCGCACTGATAAATGCCCGAAAAATTCCAGGTGTAAGTGACACCGGGCCAAAAGAGGGACGCGTGCCGTTTTCCCACGTGTGTGCACCCCTCGCGATTCCACTTCATTCTCCTTGCACGATCCCCTTCTTCGTCTTCTCCTTCTTCAAGCCGTGATTACAACCTCTCTCTCATTCTCTACGTTCGATCCCCCAAAGCACCCTGCAGATGCTATGCTTAAGATTTCAAACCCCCCTCGGAGGATTCGACGTCACCGTGACGTGTGCATCGCGTGACGTCAGAAGCATGTGTCCACACGGAATCCCCTCGGTGACGTCGAAGGAGGGGTAATCATTCCTTTTTCTTTCTCTCTCTCTCCTTTATTCTATGGTAAGTCGATCCGGAACGAGGAATAGTAATGGGCAAGGGTCGTGGGACTCGAGGAAATTGCAGATGCCAAAGACAGATGCGAAACAGCACGTGTGTTTCGCTGATACGCGCGTACAAGCCCAGGTTATAAGCTCCAGGAAACGTGCTATCGAAATATTTGGGGATTTGCGGACACAGGGAACCGGACAAAGAGGAAACCAGTTTACTTGCTCCCCGTTTCTTCTGTCTTCTTTTGCGATTCCTGTTCTTATTACCTGAATTGATTTTTACTGGTGCCGCCTCGGGCTAACCGACGTTGCTGCCTCGACCGTTTGGAAAATCAGCTGTTTGCATTCTCGTACGGCTTTATGGAAATTTTGTGTCTCGCTGATTCCTTGATTCCTCAAAAAATACTTTCTTTATTTTCCAAGCACTTTAAACCCTGGGTTTACTCTGATTTACAAGAATACTCACAACTGAATACAATAATAATGTCTGTTAATACTAAATATGCAGATTACAATCTTTGAAAGAAGAATGATTACAAAGACAAGCTTCAACATTTGATTTCGCTGTGAGTGTGTCTACAGTCCAGCTCAAAAAATATTCGCTCTTAATCTTGCGGAGGAACTATGCCGAGAACGTGAAACATTTTTAAAGAAAATATTGTAAATTCGCAGCTGGCAGTACCCACGCAAGGGTCAAGAAACCTGGTCCGAATAATGGAAGACGAGCATGAAATCATTGTCGTTCTAATTCCGATCGTCCGGGTTCGTGACGAAAGTCAATCCTAGCGGAACGCATGGATCATTTCAAGATGCACGCGCGATATGTCGTTGCATGAAGATTGGGGAGGGCGGCCCTTATTCGAGCCCCGAGGGAAATCCCTTGACGACGTCCGAAGGGTGCCGGTCTTGGGCCCTATGTTAAAGGGACCACAAATCGTGAGCAAGAAGGGAGCCAAGGACAATAGGGTTGCGCAAAATGCTTTTCTTACCGGCAAAAGGAAGGGGCGTCTGGCACGCGACCAACGTCACCTGCCTCGTTCCACGACCTACTGAAGTCCTTGTATCGATTTTCTTTCCATGCAGCTGCAATGTCGTGGTTTCTTGCGCTCGGTGATCAGCGTACCGGGACGCCTCTCCGTCGTTATCGTCGCGTCATATGGCAGAAACGTTGAGATTCCCCGTTTTCGTGGGATCGCTAGGCGATTTTGCGCTACCTACGCTCGGAATCGGAGGCATTTCCGTGCACCTGCTGCTTCCTCCGATTCCTATGAACTGCCGTTCACGCTGCTTCCGGATTTTCTTCCTTTCCCCTCAAGACTGAACACGCTGACGACTAGTTTTACACGCGTTAAAACTAGGCCCACGTGTGTAATCGAGATTGCGCAAATGACGACGCGCAAGATGAAACATTTCGATGTTGCATTGATACTAACTGTTCGACCTACAAGTGTAGAGGCTGAACGAGCTTCTTCCCCTGCAGGATATCTTTGCAATGACTTGAGGAGCAAGGAGATACAACAATTAATAGTCTGCTTTTTACGAACATACTTTCACAGTTCTACAAATAAAGATTTTGTTTTATTATTTCAACATTTTTTCTGATTTTAATTAAAGTGAAATTATTCAATTCTTACAATTTTTACTAAACTTCATAACTTTAATTTTTACTTAACGTCGATAAATATTCCGTTTTGTCGATCGTACGAATTAATAGAAATTAGTTTATGCTATCGGCGCACAGGTTCGATGAAAAAATCAAAACGAAGCAATTTTGCAATTTATAAAATTTTCCTCAACGTTTTGATCCGATTCTGGATCATTTTCAAGAGAAGTTTTGCGTCTGAAAAATACTGAACGTTGTACTAAGTGCTTCACAAGATCAATAATAACTATAAAATAATTTTCACCGTAAGTGTGAAACACTTGGTACAACGTTCAGTATTTTTCAGACGCAAAGCTTCTCTTGAAGATGATCCAGAATTGGATAGAAACGTTGAGGAAGATTTTATAAATTTCAAAATATCTTTGTTTTGATTTTTTTTATCGAACCTGTGCTCCGATAGCTTAACTTCATTGATAATTAAGAAACGAAGCCTAGCATTGTAGATTCTTTAAATACCTTCTTTTAATAATTTCTAAATATGACAAATTATTATTACACATAATACATATACGTATCTGTAATATTACCAGGTCTCTATTTTACACATTTTGGAACAAGAATGGCTCGATATGTGTGACAGAATCCTGAAGGGGGATCGTATATTGCTCCTTAATCCCAACAGAACATCAATTTCCCAAGTATCAGCTGCTTTCCACAAATCAATAAATCGGTCGCACACCATCGTCGTCTGGCGCGTGCCGTTATTCCATGTCTCCTTCATCGAAGACTAGAATCAAAGACTCCTACAAGAAGAGTCCCCCTCGACGATCCACGCTGGACCCATTGTTCAACACCCCAAGATTCAAACTATCAGCACGAGAGCACATTTGGCTCCAGCTGATGCAACGATTTCAGCTTCGTTCCTTTGTTGTACGGTAGCATCGCATCGCATCGGTGATCTCAAGATACAACTTCTTTATTGACGTATCCAGGGGAATTTCCCTAAGAAGCTAGGCAGGAACTTTGGAAGAACTGTCTGATTAACTGGGATTTGCGCTGTAATTAACCGCACGCCGTAATGTGCACTAATCGGCTTCTCGATCCGGCGATTACGGCGTCGCTGGCAATTATCCCGTTTAATGACGACGACGGAATTCCCTAAGAGTTATCAATTCTGCATGCTCGACTGAAGCAATCTGGAGTTTCTAAACCTCGGCGTTCAAGGATTCTCGTTGTTTGAACGAACAACAAAGTTGGGAAAAAATTCCATTACTGTTTGCAACAGTATTCATGTGTCGTATTACTAGCGACAAATAGAAATTCAATGCAAAACAATAAAAAGATGAAACGAAGAATGTAAAACAACGTGGTTGCATTGTTATCAATTCCATACAATTACTAATGAGTAGACAGCGGATTGTATGCATTTATGACAGAAGTGAGTAATTTAAAACAGTAAAAAGAAGATTTTAAAAATATTATTATATCATTTTCAACTTATTAAACACATACTAAGAAAGAAAATCAATTCATACTTCACTCCAGCTTGTTGCAAATCAAGTAGTGTAGAGCTTTTGATAAAAGTTGTTTATTACATGTGCGTGTTGCTTATTTTACAAGTGTAGAAAATCTTTAGTTTTGTAAGGAGTTGATACGGAACTGATACTCGAGACGACGTGATGTTCCGTCGATCGCTCGCAGAGGACTGTCGTTTTTATTTTGACAAAATCGTAACGTAAAACATTCATTTAACAAAACATTAACGCGACATGCAAATCAATAAAAATATATATATAACATGTAAATCAATAAAAACATATATGCACACTCACATTCAGTCATATGGCATGCATACTTATATCATTCTTACAGTTTTAAGATAGAAGAATTTTCAACGTCGTGCGAAATTTGCCTAAACAAATTCTCGACAATTTCCCTGCGCGTTTCCCAGTAAAATGTGGACCACTTATTATTCATAGCCCGTAATCCGAATAAAAGTAAAGCTATGGGCCCCTAGTCCAGAATTTCCCCATATGCAGTCGCCTCCGAGCTGAGGAAGTAGACAATGCGGTGTTCTCGCAACGAAACAAGCGGCGATGATTTCTCGGGGCCTAATAGCCGGTTTACTTGCGTGAACTAACTCGTTCGAAGTGACAAATTTCACCGAAGGTCCCCCATTGGGACTACCATTTGCATAGAGCTGCGGCGACGAGCTTTTTCGAAGAAATGGGCCGCGTCGATCGTCGTTTAAAGGAACACCATTGTTCGAATGACGCGTTACGTCATCGGGAAAGCAGATGCTTCTGCAAGGAAACCACTCGACCGATCGTCATCCCATTTAATTGCTGGACCCCCAATGTTCTCCTCTTCTACGACCATGGATTTTGAATATCAACAAAACGCGAGCTATAATCCTTTTCGTTTATGGTCTTCCGCATCATCGCCAGGGTTTATGCAATCTCGAAGGATCACGATCGATTTCGTACTGTAGGGGATCTAACTGTTTCCTTGGGAAGGCTAATTTTAGATAATTGGCGGAATCGATGGTGAAAGTGCTGGTCGATCAGGATTATAATGGCACTGACAGTTTGGTGGATGTAGAGCAGCAGTTTTCTAGAAAAGATCGTTTAGTGACTTGTGTCGAGTACACGATTTAGTTTTTAGCAGGAAGGATTTGATAGTCATTTTTTTAATCCTTTGAATTTACCTTAAGGATATCCAGTGCTCCAAATATACCCAGGAGGATGGAAAGATTAAGAATATTAGTTATAATCCAGTTAGAATCTTAATGAATAAGTTAACTCTTTGGACTCGAAGCAATGTCAATTCCGAAATCAAGACATATCTTTCAACCTAGAAGATTTTGATTCTGTATAATCTTTTTTACACTATTCACACGAAATTGAACGTTCTAGCAATGTCTGGAATACAGAAGAATTTAATCATTCAAAACCTGTTACAAATAATGATACGGCAATTTTGACTGGCGCTTCAGAGTCACCATTCGAGTGCAAGGGATTCAGAAGAAGACATCGTTATAAATTTTCGTTAACGTTAAGATTACGATCTTGTTTTGAATTGGTCCTGGAGATCACTGGAGATAACTGGAGAACCGAAGACGTAGAGGTCAGAAGAGACAAAGCCTGGCATTTCGGGTACGGATTTCGCGGCAAACTTATGGCAGGTTGGTGCAGCTCGGAGACGGCAGAAGCGCGGCGTCATAGCGGCAGCAACCTTGCTCCTAGCGGCGCTCCTAGGCGCCCTAAAAGAGAGAGAGAGAGCAAGCTGGTGAGAACACACCGCGCCACGCGTTCCCACCATCCTTCTCGGGCATCTTCGTCCACCTCTTCGGACGTATTCGGCTCCGTACTTCGCTCCCGATATCAACTCGGGGCCCCACCACTCAGGATGGCCCCCCTCGTTGGGCCCCAAGATGCCCTTTTGTTACTGAAAATTGGCAGCTTAGTTTAGGTGTTGTTTGGAGAGGAGAATGCCCGGGATGAGGTGTCGTAATGAAGTTGCGCAAAGGATTGCCGGTGCCTGGCAGACCCAGAAGAAGGCCACGTAGAACCTCACAACGCCTTGTTATAATAATAACTATTTTCAAATAGTATCTCACATTTTTTTTCAATTTACCTTTTAGGTAAATTCGTTTTACTTAACCTTGTTTTTAATTTTTGCTAATGAAAAAACAGAAATTCTAGGAGCACGGGATCTTCAAGTTACCTAAAAAATAGCAACAGATCATGGAACAAAATGTCATAAAACTTATTCTAAATTGGCTTTCATTTTCCCTTGACAAAATGAAATGACAAATAAATTTCTGTTTGATTTACGCATTTATGGGCGTAGCATATGGAAGGATTATTTCGGGGAACGGCGCCAAAATTGCTAGATGTTATCTCAAGCGCAGTGCTATAATTAAAAACCGGGATTAGGCAAGGTTCTCCTATCAATGGTCCTAGCCAGCCATTTCCGGCGAGGCCACCGGAAACGGTAAAGGGTGATTTAAGAGAGGAACCTGCGTGCGCGACCCGTTCCCGTACATTGGAGTATTCCTCGAAGGCAGTTAGGAAGACAATGTAAAAACAATCCAGTCCCACTGAACGGATTACTGTTCGCTCGTTCGTCGAAGCACGCCATCGATGCTGCTGGTCCCATGAAAGAACACGGACGAGGGTTCACTTCGGAGCACCGAAGACTAAACAGATCGTGTTTCCTAAAGATCAGCCGCTGAATGATTTTAACGGACTTGTGAACAGATTCTTAATACAGTTCTCCGGTCTCGATATTTAGCTCGGTGGCCTGTGTGTTACCGGATGTGTTCGGAAGATTGAGTTACTGTACTCATAATACTCTTGGACGGAGTTCTTTTTTTTTAATTCTCAGCCAGGCGGAAAACAATCGACGACCTGAAACTGACCAAACTTGCGGCTTGTCGGAGAAATTTAGTCCGCCTTACGTTTCGGACAATTTTTTCCCGAAACTATTATACAAATCATTTATCCCTACAAATCAATGGAACGTAAAAGTTTTTCAGCTGCAGTACTAGACTAAACCTTCAGTACGAAGATTTTAGGATTGAAGTCAGTAAAAGTCTCCCAGGTATTCCCCATCGTTCGAGCTCCTCCTAGGTGCGATCGTCTTTTTAAAATCGATCTCCCATTGTCCAAGAGTATCCTGGTCCCGTTATTTTAAGGTTTCAGCGAACCGGCATAATAGAACAGGCATAAAACAATAAACTGGGGACCGTAATTGCTCGTTCGCGGGCCAGGTCAAGTCGTATAAAGGATTACCACAAGGGCCGAAAAAACTCCCACGATCTTTGGAAACAGTTATAGCATAGTCACCGGGGACAAAAATTCAGCCTTTCTATGCAAATACATACCTGGGCCTGTGCACGGGTCCGGCGGGATCCGGACTTCGCACCGTTTTCTTTTTCCCTTCCCAATAAAACGTCGAACGCCGTGCCGCGCCGGTGCCCTATCGCGGGCCCCTCGTGTGTCAGCCACGCGCGCCTCCATAGCGGTCAGGCCCCAATAATAGATGCACGAGGCACGGCTCGTTTTCTTTTCTTTCCACCTTTCTTTCTTTCCTCGTTCTATCCTCTCTTCCTTCGACCAAAGGATCTGCCCCCACTGCACGATCTAGCCCCCCCTCTCATCTCGTCTCTGTTAGGTCCCTTCCATCACCGTTTTCCTTCGTACAGCATTATGGGCCCAGGAATATCCACCGACACGACGAAGGAATATAAGGCGAAAAGGGTGAAGCGAAACGCGAATCGCAGAAACGTGGGAACCGTCGCCAGGTGATCCCTTGCGCCACGGTAGAGGCAGGGCCCGGCACGAACTTTTGCGAGCCAAGGAACAGGACCCACTCTCCGGAAAAGGAGGGGGCACAGAATGGGGTGGCCACTGCAAGGATCTAGCCTCCAAAGGGGTAGACGCAACTGCGTCCAGGTCCAGCTACCCTACGCTGCTCGTTGGGGGGTTGGTTTTTTTTTCTTCAACCTTAGGCTGCAGGTATGGAGTGTGCAACGGGGTGTTACTCTTCTCGAATCGATCAGTTTGGTTTGCTTGAGATAATAGGCGCATTAACGCCTGGATAATAAACTTATACCTTGTTGTATTTGCAAGAAAATAATTGTTACCTAAATACAGTATGTCGTCGACTTCCACGGATTCGTGGAAGCGAATCGGAAAACTAATTTCGAACTGGGAAATTCGTTTTTTATTGTCAGAACGGGAGATTTGTCGGTATGTATTTATTGTAGTTGGTTTATCGGAATTTTCCTTTCAAATTTTCCTTTCCTTTCAACCTTCAAAATTTCCTGTCAAAACTAATTATTCTTTTAAATGAGTACATACATATAGTGCGTGCAAAGCAGATCGATTAATAACATTGCAGCGATGGTGGTCAGTCAATAATACCTATTATTCGACCTGCAATTTTTTAGAATTTTTGATTTTTCTGAATGTTTGACTCCAGCTTGAAAATGTAGTTACCTGGCCATTGGATCCATTGTAATCGTCTGCCTCGCGTGTGTCCAACACACGACCCGATTCCCAGCGGCACGACCCACTGACCCAATTCGAGTGAATAGGGTACTTTCGATTTACGATCGGGATTTTGTGCAGCATTGTTCGTGAAATCTTCAAGTTACCGTCGAACGGATCAATCGACATATGGGATACAGACTGCATGTCAAATTCACCGTTCACGCCCGCTACTTTCTAGCGGGTAGCATTATATTCATTCACAAAGCCTTTGCAAACAAAGATTTCGCAAGAGTATAAATTATACATTTGGCGACTTTGTGAATTGTCATAACAGAACTAAAAAATTCATCTCACAGTCTAGAAGGCCTCGCGATAATGATAAAGCATGCACGTTATCAATGTTTGACATAGAAAATCTACAAAACACAAGAACATATTTGTTTGTTGGTAAAAATATGTTCTGGTATTTTATAGATTTTCCATTGCGAAATTGTGTGTGCTCCATGTTTTTATTCATTTACTTTAACTATTACTATGAGTTTCCAGAGCAAATGTAAAGCACATAAGCAGAACTTTTTATTAGAAGGAAATTCATGAGAATCGCGCCCTCACTCGTGGAAACAAATACCAGGCTGTAATAAATGACGCCGTCTGTCGCGCGGACGAGACATTTTTTCATTGAACTCCCACGGAAACGAGTTACATTTTCCTGTATTCCACAATCCAGGCTGTTTCCCCGCGACGACGATCCAGATGTCGTCTAAAAACGACCCCACGCACGTATTTTTTTCTATGGGGTTCCCGGCTACTGAATATAGAAGCGCCATTAAAAATGAAGCAATTAAAACACTATTTCTGTAGAGACCAGACCACCTAAATTAACTTTAGGACAGCTGGGGATACAATCACGATTTCTTGGCGATCATAGAAATTGTAATAATGAGCATTACCTAATTTTATTTGGTTTGTGAAAGTATTGCAGAAAAGCTGACAGTAAAATTTTTATTAGGTTTGCCGATGTGTAATTTACTAATTTACTTTTAAACGTGCTAACTCTAGAGTCTATAGGTTTATGAGGATCTTAAATTGTAGTTAGGTAGAATGAATCTGAGCTGGCGTAGCAATTGATCTACAATGGAAATCTGGCACACAAGCTGTGCAAATAAAATGAATTTTAATGTTTCAACAAATTGATTAATGAAACAATGAACGAAATTTGTTCAAAAACTACAGTTACTTTTCACGGCATAACAACTCCGAGCCTTCCCTAGTAGCACAAAAGTATTAGATAAACATTTTTTTCAAATATTGGAAAAATATTTTTTAAGCCACATTTTTTCACATGAGAAAAATATTGGATCTGAATATTGTATACATTTACAAGAAATATAAATTGAATGTTTAAAAAATATAAGCTAAATATTCATAGAATATAAAAACTAGATATTTAAAAAATATTAAGTAAATGTGAATCCAATATTTAAATAACATTCAATAATATTTTCAAATTTAAGAAAAAGTTATAATAAAAATTAGAAACTATGAATATCTATTATTTTCTGTGCACTGCTTGAGGGAATATATTATCTTCGAAAGGACCTTATTAAAATTAAGAAATTTTTATATTATATTATATAGTTTGATATAATATCTGATATTACATAAACATTTATTTTACAATAAGAAAAAAATATTTTTTTCATAATATGAAATAAATATTATCTGTACATTAGGAAAAAATATTCTATTTCTAATATTAAATAAAGATTCATTTTGTATTTAGAAAAAAGTATTTTTCTCGTAACATGAAATAGATATTTCCTGCATATTTAAAAATAAATATTTGTTACTTAATATAAAATAAATATTGTATGTATATTTAAATATTAAGAAGAGATTGAATCTCTTTTTAATATTATATGAATGTGTATACAATATTTTGTGCTAATAGGCCCGATCGCGCTCAATAGTTTTTGCCTGACTAGCAATCAGCTGTTCGCGGACGACAACACACAGCGAGGTGATCGACCTGCGATGTAAACCTCGCCTCATCGAAAGTACTCATCAAATTGTCGCGCGGGCCATCGACTGCAGTTTTTCTGTCGAAACAATCCGTTACCCAATTCCTTTGTCTCCCTCATAGCTCTTGTTATTAGGGCATTGCTCTAACGAACCTTGCTACGATCCTACTTTCCTTATTTAAAAGTCCCGACTCCTTAATCCTTCCAATACCGATGGCCCACATAAGTATAAATGAGAGCTGCGTTTGCCTCTCAGCGTCTTTTTCTATAATTCTACCGAAATTCACACTTTGCGCTTATCATACTGACAGTCATAATACGCTTAGTATTAATTATACGCATAATACTTGTTCGTCAGTCCGACCGTGACTATTCACATTAACTCATCTTAGTTTGTAATCGTGATTTCAGTTAAAAATATAGTTCAGTTATTATTATATCGACTTTAACCTTTTTTTCAATCCCGCCTTCTGCGTTTCCTTAACTAGGGTTCACAACAATATTAACTTTCCGAGATTTAAATACTCCGAAAGCGTTAATTCGTTTAGGCGAGATTGTGATCCCGGCAAGAGCGAATCGTGTGAAATGAAATTAATTTCGGACACCTGGCGAGACCAAGGCTGAGGGAATCGATTAGGAGGTTCTCCCGTGAGACTAGAAGGTCCGGTCTTCTTGCGGGGCGGAAGCGAAGATTTCAAGATTCGGGGATAGCGTTTCCTTCCTGTTGGATCCCATGGTGAGTGCGAGGGCGGCGGCTGCAGGTGTATCCCAAGATCGAGCCGCAAAGCAGAGGGTGGGCGTTCCAAATTTAGACTCGCCTCTTGATCTTCCTCAAGAGGTTTGTGGTCAAGCGAACTACTCGAGCCACTCTCAGCCTCTCGGGGTTAATGAGGAGGTCGCGACATCTGACCGATCGCCTTCCGTTATGACAGCTAGCTGGAATATTTATGGGAAATCGTGGACCATGGGAAACGGACACGAAGTTCCATGAGAATTGTCGTGGACCCCGTTTCGTCAATTTCACTTTACATCTTTTTAAGAAACAAATCAGGTCGTCCGGTCCACTTTAATAAAACATTGTTCCGTTCTAACCTCTTGCACTACTATTTACTTCGTGGCTATAACGATTAGCAATTCCTCATCGTTTAGAATTTGACAGGAAAAATTGAAATTTTATATTTATTGTATACCTATGTTTTTCCCTGCACATAGACTATAACAACGTAGAATTTTATTTCGGTTTAAAGGAAATCAATGAAGATTTAGTACACTTTAGGCAAAAATCAGTGTAAGTGTACTATAAACTAAAAAATTGTATTTGGATGGATAGCTCGAGGAATGGAAGTAGAGACCCAGGTAGAACGTGCATTAACGGAGGCTCGCGATAGCCGGAAGAGGGGCGATAAGTTAAAAACAAAATTCAAGGCCGCGGCCTGTTTTATTGTGTAAGCCAGCCTGTACCCTCGCCGGAACTTCCGAGTCCAGAGTTTGCAGATGCAGGAGAGCAAGAAGGGGCCCCAGGTCTCTTACTTTAGGCCCTCTTGTACCTCGGGGAGTCCTCCATGGCTGTGCAATAATATACCAGTCTCAGGGACAAAGCCGCAGTTTAACGTAGCACATTATGTATTTACTGATGGTAGGTACCCGAAATAAAACCATTAAGTACCCAGTTTTAGTGGGGCTCTAACTTTTTTTCGGAATGTAACGGACTCTTCCTGAAAAGTTCTTTTTGACGCTCTCGGAACGTCCCAGAAAATGGCAAAACTGGAGTCAACTGAGAAATCAAATAAATCCAAAATTCGTCTACAACCAACAGATGCTGGCCCGTGAATTTAGGGGGTGGAAAATGCGAATTTTTACCGTTCAAGGATCAAAAGGTATGTGCTCGACGTCCAGTCAGTCAAATATAAACATCCGTTTCGATAGTGATCGCGCGTTCGAGGGTTGAAATTTGCGAACCTCGAAAGTTCCGTATTCTCCTTTGCGCCCTTAATCTTTGATCGATCATCTGAAGGGCGATCCAAGAGGAACATGAAAGAGCGTGAAACAAGAGCGGCGAACTCGTTCGTTCCCCACGGGAATTTCAGGTCTTTATGCGACCGGTGATCCGATCGTGGCTGGATCTTGATTTCTCAATCGCGGAGGCCCAAACGCTGGATCGGCGTGGATCGTGCATCTGGCACGTATGCTCGTGTGCACGGGGGCTTCGTGTGTCGACGCGGAAGTCCCGTGGACCACGGGGGCACAGCTGGTCGCGAGAACCGATTTATCGCGGGACTATCGCCGAGACACATTGTGACGCAATGACGCGTCGCACGATCATTCACGGTAATCACAACGGACTGAGAGATTGAGAGTCTTGAGATACTGACACGAGCCAGCGGCGAGTAATTAAACGACTATTTCATTCGACCCTCGCCTGGCGGCTCTCCAAAAACCACCCCAACACTGAATTTCCAATCTTTCACAAGTCAGCGTTATTCGAGCTACTATAATTTTGTAATAAAAAATCGTAGAATAACGAACCTTAGCTCAGTTTAACGCTGAAAGTCTCTACTTTCACGGTCCATTCATAATTTTTTCCACAATATTTGTGCGCGATACAGCAGCTTGAAAACTGAAGGAAGTTCTTTTTCCACAGTGTGACAGATTGGAACTTCTCTGGAGACGTTAGAAAATTTTTTTCTGTGAATGAATCTATCGCGAATTTAAAGATTGAAGCTTCTCCTTTGCAACGACTCCTTAAAAATTGATGTACGATTTTTTTTTAGTCGTTTCATTGAGCCTCGAACGAGAGGTGTCAATTATGAAAATCACTTTTTAATGTTTTTATGTCCAATTGGATTGATGATCGAGATCGAAGTATGGAAAATTGCCGGCTTGTCCAGGGGAAAAAATGAATTTCCATTGATCCACGGTGTTTTCGTATCTGTCCTCGAATCGTGGGGGATAGCCTGGCTGGATGGTGCAATAAATCAGCCGGTCAAAAGGAACGTTTACGGAGCGCAGCGTAAAGTAGAAAAAAGAGCTTTGTCACGGCTACGGTCCGGCTCCGGAAAGTAAAAGTTTTCCGTTGCAATAATCGCCGGTCGTAAAGGTTTATCTGTTTATTGCGGCCACCATTGCCTCTAGAAATGGGCTGAGTGATTCCGTCAACGAAACAAATGTCCGGCGTTTATTATTTCCTGTCTACATGTTTGCCATTCGTGAAACGCTCTTCGATCGTCATAAGCGGCTTTCCATCTTCATTGTGACTGTTTTTATAGTAGGGTACGTTTATTGACAAGGATTATTGCTCCTAAGTACGCCGCGCGTCATGAATAACGGCATGGACAAATGCCAATGATAGTTGCTCACTCTCGTTACAAACGGTTTAACCCGAACTGCATTGAACATTGGAAACTTGCGTTAATAACTTTCTTTCAGCATTTTTAAATATACTTTTTACAATCAACCTAATACACTGATGCGCAGTGTATTCGTACGTATATGTATAAAAATTAAATGAATTTCATCTAGAATCCATTATTTATAATCTTCTTCCAAACCGTACAATTGTCTTCGAATTATTTTCTTACCGGTGTAAAAAATGTCATAAATTCTTTCAAAATTTGCCTAAATTCAGAAACTGCGTAAAAGATATCCCAGGCAAAGTTCTATCAATTTTGGTAAACTATAAAGGCGCGAATTTCTTCCAAACCATACAATTGTCTTTTTCGAATTATTTTTTTACCGGTGTAAAATGTCACAAATTCATTCGAAAGTTGCCTAAATTCAGAAACTGCGTAAACGGTATCGCAGGCAAAGTTCTATCAATTTTAGTAAACTATAAAGGCGCGAATTTCATCTAGAATCCATTATTTCCAATCCTCTTCCAAACCATACAATTGTCTTTTTCGAATTATTTTCTTACCGGTGGAAAATGTCACAAATTCTTTCGAAATTTGCCTAAATTCAGAAACTGCGTAAACGGTATTCCAGGCAGAGTTCTATCGATTTTGGTAAACTATAAAGGCGCAAATGGCCGCTGACAGAGGAATAAAACAGTTCTACAAAGGCCGAGTGCGATCGTAAAACGGCGTTGCAAAAAGTCCGGGGGCAGTTGCAATTCCAGGCGCAATTCGATATCGCGTTTTCCCATGGCGTCGCCTCTATAAAACAGCGTGCACGCCGCGCGAAAGAAAGAGTTCATTGATGAGACCGTACGGGTCGAGAACAGTGTGGCGCGGCCCGAGTAAACAGTATTTAACGTTTCAGAAGAATTCCCACACAGTGTGCACCCCTCCTGTCGCCCCTCCGCCCCTCACCTCCCTCTCTAGCACTCGTATGCATCCGATGCATCGTTGCGCGCGCCAGCCACACTTATGACGCACGTATACACACGTCCGGCACACGGCCCTTCTCTGTCGCACGATCTTCTCTGTCGTCGTTTGCCTTTGCCTTTGCCGCTGCTGCTGTGTTGGGGTTTCATCGTGGCGATCGGACCGACAAGATCGTCTTTGCGGTACTTGAACTTTTTACGCCACGAGGATCGTGAGGATCGTTTCTCTTTTTTTCTCCGCTGCGTTAACCATTTACTCGCTCACCGGCGCACACGGTGCAGCGGTGACAGCGAGATTCTGATTGCGTCGGGGAAATTTATGGGGAATTTTTCGGAGCGCCGAAAGATCAGTTTTTGCTTCTGTGGCGTCGGTGGAACAGATTAAATTTTTATTTTTCCTAGCGAAATTCGTTTATTTTAACCCTCGTACACGTTCCTCAGCGGGAAAATTCGGGTCCCATGGAAATCATCGACACAAATTTCCATGGGACTCGAAAATTCAATCCTTCAATATTTTTGCAAACTGTAAAATTATTCATCCTTTTATGTCTACGTCGTGAGATGTATTTCTTTAAAATGTGACGCTCTAAATGAAACATAATCTGTTGATTTAACGTAAAATAAAAATGGGTGAATTGTTATCCTAATCTCTCTTATGCAGTTATGTTTGTAACCTTAATTTTACCGTACAGATATGCTATAAAGATATTAGCTCCACATCTGAATTAATTTATCGTTTTTCACCCAACAAAACGATAAGCCAGTCTTTGTTAGAAATTCCTCGAAAATCTCGAGGTATATTTTTTAATAAACTCGAATTAACGAGCCCGCCACCTGAAGAACTACGGTCCTTCTCCGAAACGATGATCTAATTGTTCAGTCTCTTTATTAAATAGCTGGCACAAAACCAGCTTTATGCGTCCCGGCGCGGTGTAATAAAAAAGAAGTGCGCAGTAAAGCTGCGAAAGGAGTACGAAAGAGGAGACTCAAATTTCGAGGAGACTATGTATGTCGCCTTGTCCCGAGGACGGCGTGAATTCCCACACATCAACAGGTCTCAGGAGGACCTCCCACCCCATGGGTACTCTATAGCCCCACTCCAGGTTCACGATACCCCCCACTCCGCACCGCGGCGAGTGTAGCGGCATGCGGTCTTCGAAATCGAAAACGTCAAACAGTTACCCTCGACACCCCAAGCGGGACGACGCCGGCTACCGGCGATCATCCCCGACCTCAGTGTTACAAAAGTCTTCGACAGAACCGTACCAGTACAGCACCGTTAACTCCTCAATGTCGAGGACTCGTGTGGGATTGTTTGTGGATTTAGTTCAGTTCTTCACGTGTCAACAATTGCAAGGGACTTAACAGACAATTTTTCTGTGTTGATTTCGTTGCAAATATTGCCGAAAGTGTTTGACTCTGTGCTTCAATGGTGGATTACTATAATTACAAGATGTCCGGGAGCGAGGACGAGCCGGACGGTCACATGCAGCCCGGGATGACCAAGGCTGAGCTGCGAAGGGTAAAATTTATTTCTCACCCCCTTGTCATTTTCAAAACCTTCCCTTGTGTCGACCGTTGTCATTCTTTACTCGCGAGTACTATTGCCCCGGTTCTTAAAAATTGTCATTGTGGATCTTTAGAGGTGAATGTAAAGTATACATTTTTTATTGAGCTTATCAGCTGTACACAAACAAAGTCTATCATCTGTTCGAATAGAAATACTCGAGTAATGAATAAAATATGCAAGAATATCAAATAAACGTGTAGAGAAATCTTATCTACTCCAAATTGGTGTACCTGTATTTTTAAAAAAGTTAATACGATTACTACAATCGTCACTAGCAACAAATCAAAATAATTGTCTCGATATTGCGACTGAAAATATAAATCTCGGAAAGGCATCGCTTTTCCCAATTCTCGATTCACTTCTCTAAAGATCCCAAAAAATAAATTTCGAAATGAATAACTGACAACAGCTGCCATAACATAATCGAATAGTCGCAATAACAGAACGTTAACACAATAGAGTACATACAGAGCAAGGTCCGCAATTATGTCGAATCCCCTTCTTACATTCTCCAGCTCGCACGCTTATCGCTTCTAAAGCGGTCCCACGTGCTATCGCGTGCAAGCAATTGTAATTCTCGATCCGATAACGAGGCGATAGATCCCTAAGGGATTCCATGGCGACGTGTATCGATCGTTGAAGCTCCTAATTTGCTAATTGTAGAGTAACAAGCCGATCATGGAGAAGCGTCGTCGAGCGCGGATCAATCAGTGCCTGGACGAACTGAAGGGGCTGATCCTGGAGGCGATGAAAAAAGACGTGAGTATCCTGATCCTGGGGATTTATCGAGATTGGAAGGGAGGGATCGACGAGCATGTTATCGGCGCTACAGGGTGGTCGGTGTCTCGATGACAGTGATTTCGTTGGGATCGATCGATCGATAGATGTCGGCTGTAGATAGAGCGGGTCTAGCGGACGGCTGTTTTAATCTGTTAATCGCATGACACGGTGAAACGACCGACGGAATTCTCTTGACGAGGAACAACGACATCAGCAAAGCTCCCGGGGACGATACCACGAGACCGCATGATCCCAGACCTCGCGTGGAATCCACGTTGTCGCCGGCGCCCGAAACGTGCCGCCGCGAACGTGACCGATCTCGAAGACTTATCTGGTGACGTTATCCCCGGTTCACGGAGATAACGTGGAAATATGCGACTGCCTTTCTATCCGGACCCACTGGCGAATATTTTCGTCACGTAACTGTCGTCGGTAATCCCGCGATCGAGATTTCCGCGGGCGAAGAGGGCGCCCAATCGATTATCAGGCCGGACGGATTCGACACGTGCGAGACGTGCGCCAGCTGATCTCGTAATTTCAGGGATTTGTCGCGAATTTTGGTGATCGTTTCATTTTTTCGGTCAGAATTAGGTTGATTTGGCTGGTTAATCCTTTTGGGGACAGATGTGTTTCTTTTGGAGAAGATTGGTAGGCAGAATAAAATGATGTTAAGGTAATTTGATATTTTTCATGACATTCGGCTGTTTGGAATAAATTCAAGATTGACTGGGTTCTTCTAATTTATTTTAGAAAGTGTATTAGGTTCGAGAGAAAGTTCTGTCGTAGTTTAACTCTAAGTAGGTAATTAGGGAATTATATGATTGAATGATATTAAATATATGTTTTTATAAATAGGACGGTGAAAAATAATTGTCTAGCTATTTCTATGTTGTCGAGTCTAGTTTCTGATCACTAGATACAATTTTCTCTGGGAATAGGAAGCCTATTGTGGATAATTGGCAATTTTGTATCGTCGAAATTCTATCGGTTCGAAAAAACCGATCGAGTGGAATGTACTCCGGGCACACTGGTTGGCCACTCGGTTCGGGGACTGAAGTGCCATTGTTGAGAACTCCGCCGGAGGTTACGTGTTGGCAGAGGGCTTCCACCATCCGTTCCCACGGCAAGGCATCTAAAACACTAAAACAAAACCTCGTCCACCTCCTGCTACCGGAGTCCCAATTCTACAGTCGAAAACAAATCATGTCACACACGGCAGAGGATGGTTACGGCGCGGCGGCGAGCTCGAAAAAAGGAGACGGCCTGATCAAACAGCTCTTGCTAACATCCGCACCCGGAGCTCATCCTATCAGTTTAATTAAAAGATCGACTCTTGACCTTTATACCGAGAGAACCGAAACAATCCGCCGCGGTTACTGCGCATGCATTATCGAGCCATTTGTAACTTTAACCAATTCGCACTATTATCGCTCCCTACGCTCGCTATTATAAAAGAATCCAAGCCTATTTCGCTGCTTGACAGAATTAATGTCTTAATTCCCCAGCTGTCATTCTTTGATGTTCATAAAAATTCAATAGTCTCGTCGTGTATGGTCTTGTTCGAAAATGTTGAACCAAGTTAATGTCTTTATTCTCCAAGTATCATTCTTTGATGTTCATTAAAATTCAATAGTCTCGTCGTGTATGATTTTGTTCGAAAAGGTTGGATCTTGAGGTATCATTGTCAGATATCCATAAAAATTCAATAGTCTCGTCGTGTATGATTTTGTTCGAAAAGGTTGTATAAAGTGAATGTCTTCATTCTTGAGGTATCATTGTCAGATGTCCATAAAAATTGAATAGTTTCGTCGTGTATGATCTTGTTCGAAAGTGTTGGACCAAGCTAATATCTTCATTCTCCAAGTATCATTATGTAGGGGTCTGAATGTTTAGAGTGATTGTGAACGCGGCACCGTGGCGCCAGCGTGTTTGGGTCTTGCATAAAAGGAAGTCTGTTTGGGCCGATTGGGCCGATTGGGCTGAGGTGTGAAAGAATAGTGTTTGGTTTCTAATGATAAGCGTCGAGTGACTAGGGTATACGTGAGCGACTGACTTTTCCGAATAGATTTGAGACTGGTAGAGCGAGAGAGAAGATTGTAAATTTATAAAAGTAACGAGTGCAAGGGCCAAGAGGTCAGAAGAGTGAGAGTCGAGATTGAGAAAGGTTGTGGGAGTCACGAGTGAGCGAGATTTTGTTAATAAAGAGAAAAGTATTTGGAGTGCCGGAGTTATATTATTTACCCCGCTACGTCACATCCAAGAAGTAGGAGTTTCCGAAAATATTCCTACAATTCTTTGATGTTCATTAAAATTCAATAGTCTCGTGTATGATTTTGTTCGAAAAGGTTGGATAAAGTGAATGTCTTCATTCTTGAAGTAATGTTTCTAATAATCCAATCATGTATGATCTTGTTCAGAAAGGTTGGACGAAGTTAATGTCTTCATTCTTAAGCAGTCATTTTTTGATGTTCATAATAATCCAATCATGTATGATCTTGTTCAAAAAGGTTGGACCAAGTTAATGTCTGAATTCTTGTGCTGTCATTTCTTGATGTTCATAAAAGTTCAATAGTCTCGTCGTGTACTATCATGTTTAAAGAGGTAGGACAAAATTTCCAATGTTGAAAAAACTTTCCAGCATGATCCGCGAGATTTTCCCGCAGCATGGTAGGATAGAGGACTCCGTCTCCAGTAACATGATCCATCGAGATTGATTTCTCAGACAGAAATATAACGAGAGCTAGCCGCTCTCACCGTTCTCTTCTCCTCGTCCAGATGACTTCCGCTACCTGCTCGCTCCAGTGTCCGTCCCGTTCGCCCATACGAAACGCCCCCCGCGTTCGTGGGAACCTCGAAATAATTATTACGAAGAGAGTGAGGGAGAGAGAAAAGGAGAATCTCGTCTCGGGTTACAGACTCCCTTTGTTGACCGTATCATCTTTAAGGATCCGAGCCATCGCGAGGACCACGGTGATCGGCAAAAAAATCGGGGGATGCCCGACGCCTTCGCCTTTTCGTTTCGATCCTGTAGCAGGTGTCGGCCCTCCAAATCTCGAGTGTCGTATTCGCGTCACGGGAAATTCGATTTCCGCATCGGTTCTCCTCTTTCTCAGGCTTGCTTCGTGTTCTCAGGCTCTATCGGCACCTTTTCTATACGGCTAATCTTCTTTTTCAAAAGTTAACATTATCGGTTTTCTCGGAAGATGATGAACAAACACCGGATTTGATTAATTTACGATACAAATGAGTAGGTGTGTGTTTAAAACATAAAAAATATTGGAAAAATTAAAAAATGCTGTTATATACTGAACATATTAAAAGAGAAAATAAATTTCTATGCCACTCAGGTTTGTTGCAATTCAAGTGGAACATTTTTATTTTGCACAAAGATCCGCTGTCTAATGGTTAATCAGTTCTACCGAGTCTCCTTTCACAGTTTAAACAATTGAGAGTACTCCTTTGAATGTTTCACATTGTTGTCCGCTGAAAAAACATCAGCAAGGACCTGTTAACGATTTTTAAGTCAGTCCATCTTTTCCGGGAGCACGTCTCGATGCGAATAATGGGATAGAGGCTCTTCAATAGGCTGTGTAACCGATCCCTTCCTCGACTCCCACGCTTATTTCGACGGTGACCGCTAGTTTACCATAAAAATGCGAGCACCATCCTGATCCAGGGCCGAGGCCGTGTCGTAGAAAGGACACAATAGAATCTCGAGCTCGTAGAGCTGCATCGGTATTGAGTTATTGATCCCTAAAAGGCTAGTGGGAATCCGAAGAATACTGAAAGGGCTAGCTGGCGTTCTGGTCCGAAAAAATGTTTCCAGGATGCTTCTCTGAAAGATCTAACGGGTTCCCACGATGGGACTCCCGTTCGCTGATCTCGCAACACCGCCCTTTAGCAGACAGGAACATGTTGCACCTTTACCCACCACCGCGATTTTAATTCGTATCACCGGTTTTTAACAATTTCTTACGCGTTCATCAAAGACCATTTGCATAGAGGAATTAATACAAACGTCGGAGGCCGATTACCGGTAGAATGTAACCGCGGTAGCCTTGGGGGGCACTACGAAATTGCTCGCACTAGCTACCGAAGTTAGCACTCTGTTATTAAGGTAGCAGGTTGTATCGAGGCAATTACGTGGGCGTTACCTAGGCGTCACAGATTTCTTGGACACAGACTTTAGGTCCCTACAGACATTGCATCTTATTATGGGCTTTCTAGGCCTCGGGGTGGGCTCTAAGAGCCCCCTCATCGCCAACTTGTCCTTCCAATTTCAAAATTCCCACTCCTTGTTCCTTCGTTACTCCAATTCCGTTTGAATACTCGTTGCCTGCAGGCTGAAAGACTTGGCTAGCGCTTTTGACTACTAAAAAACTCGATCTTTCCATTATCGAAACGAGACTCTACCCCGTTAATTACATCGGTTTGATTTTGCCGCGATGTTTACCTCTCCGCTACCCTCGATTTTCACCGCTCCACTATGTTTGTACCCTAACAGCGTCACAACCCCCATTACCGGTGTCTGAACAGGCTGGGAGCGATGTTTCCATCTTCTGGAACGGTTCTAGTTTAGCGTCAGCGGGTATAGTAGGTCTCCAGAGTGCGACTGCTGTTCCAACAGCGACCGACACTATCGATCGAGGGCTAGGGGCAACTTTTACCCTAACACACGTAGCATACTCGTTAAAAAAAAACTGTCTAGTAACATTCATGTTATGTTTTTGTGTCACGCGCTATAATTTAAATAGAAATTTTTTTAGAAAAAACGGAATGATTATCGACGGGTTTATTTCTATTACAGCCGACGAGGCATTCGAAGCTCGAGAAGGCCGATATCCTCGAGATGACGGTGAAGCATTTGCAGACGGTGCAGCGGCAGCAATTGAGCACGGCGATCGCTACCGATCCAGCGGTGTTAACGAAATTCCGTACCGGATTTTCTGAATGTGCTACCGAAGTATCGCGGTACGTCAGCCACCTCGAGAACGTCGACCTGGTTGTCAAGCAACGACTGGTATCACACTTGAACAATTGCGTCAGTAATCTCCAGCAAATGGCGCCCTTCTACAGCCACTACGTGCCCTACATGCCGGAACGCCTCTATCCGGAGGTGAAGGTCGGTTTCCAGAGCGATTTCCAGAATGGCGACGAGAACAATAACGGAAGTGCCAGGATACAGATACCGAACGGTGTTCAGTTGATACCAAGCAGATTGCCGTCCGGAGAGTTGGCTCTTCTGGTGCCGCAATCGGCTAACATTTCAGCGAACTTTCCCTTCTTTCCACCAGCTCCAGAATCATCTAAGATCGGCCAGGCGTCGGCTTTCACCGTCGTTCATAGGACACAGAGTCCGCTGCTGAGTCCGTCCACGTCCATGTCTAGCTGCGGCGAGGATCAACAGTCGATGAGTGAACACTACCCCCAAGCGCACTCGCCCAATCATCAGCCACGATTCAAGATCCCCGAGCAGAGTCCAGCCTCCTCGAAGAGCTTATCCTCTTCCCCGGAGACGCAGAAGCCGCAAATCACCTCCACAAGCGACAGCAAGTCTCCCGTCTTCACGGAGCCCAAACTGGACGGTAAATATCCAAGAAAGGATGTAGCGGATTCGTCGGACACATTGAACGGGTTCGGGATCGTAGCAAATATAAGACAACCGCTGTCAGTGATCACTGATAAGACTTACAATCGATCGGACCCCGTGGCACTCAGAAGGGATGTCTTCAAGAGGCATCATTCCGATGGACTTCTAGTAATCTCCGATAAAAGACCTAGGTACCAAGAATCGATCAGCTCCACGGTTTACATGGATTCTTCGAATGGCGAGCCAAAATCCGGGAAAGATCAACTGGGTCCCGTGGAGGATTTGTCGGGGAAACCGACTTGCTCGACTAATAGAAATTCTAATCCTAATCCTCTGAAATTTGCTGCGGTGGCTGGTCCTTCGGCCGCGAGCGCCGATATGTGGAGACCATGGTGATTACGAGATTGTCTTCACGATTTCGTTCCCTCGAACGTACCGGAAAATACTCTAGGTTAATTAGTACAAATAATTTTAATAGGTACGTTTGACTGTGAGAAAGTATCTTAAGACGATAGTATGTGAAACGCTCGATTTTTTACGGGCATCTGTGGACGCATGAGTAGCGCTTTCTGCTGACAGAAAAACCGGGCATCGGTTTGCCAGAAGCTGCAAGGCCAGAACGAAGTCAGCTCGATCCTGAATTCTGTCTTTGTTCTGCCCGAGCAGTTTCGAGCTTCGTTCTGACAGCATAGTGCCCGCCATCTGTTCGCCAGGCTATGCTCGATTTCTGTTCGAGACGGCCTGACTGACTATAGTGCCTGCGTTAGGTTAAGCGTATGTCCAGAGCAGTTCAGCGAGTTCTCTTATGTGGGCATTTTTCTTAAGATTCTTTCTTATTTTCTTTTACTCGCTAGCCGTTTGGCAAATTATTAATTCTAGTTTGCGATTCGCTGTCTGCGTCGGACCCAAGACTTGTTATTTTTATTATCATAGTCAGGCATTTTTATACGTGTACGTTTAGTTAATTAATTTGTACGATTTACAAGTTATCTACCGGATTGTTAATAAATTAACACATTAGTTACCGGAAGATTCGTGTCCACTATGTAAACAAAGAACCTGAAAATCTTGTCCTAAGGGTGGCTTGTTGGATTGCAAGGAAAATTGCCATATGCCGTTCACGAATACTTGAAACAATATTAAGCTATCAATCCAAACGGTTTATCGAATAAACGCCGCTAAGTAATGTGTTAACGAATGTTTAATGTAAACGATATTTTAAATATTTTAATAAAATAAAATATTATAATATAGATATTATAATTATTTTATTATAACTAAAAGTATATATATATATGTATACTAAAAAATATATTTTAAGTAATGGTACAGCAATTTTTAATGACGCTTCAGAGTGATCGCTCGAGCGTAAGGATTCAATCCGGTAGGTAGCGTGTTAGGAATCGCGGAGAACGCAGGATGAGGTGTTACTTAGAAACCTGAGAATGCAAAGGCAGAGCTCTGTAATCCTTATATCCGAAGACTTGCAAGCTTTAATGATTGTATTGAATGATATGTGAATAATGACTTTGTAAATAAACGTGAACCTTATTTATAATTTGTACCGGTAGCCATAAGACTTTGCGTGGTGTTTTGTCAATCAAACGGCGATCGGTTCTCCGATCCAACCCCTTCCCGTTTAAGATGAAGTAAGCCAGTTTGTGATAATGTTCAAGAATAAAGAAGTCGAAGTAAAACGTGTCCGGCGATGGTTCGATTAATTTTCATATGATTTCGGCGAAGAAGACACGGTGAAAGAAATAATTTGTACCAGTAGCCATAAGAGTTTGCATGGTGTTTTGTCAATCAAACGGCGATCGAGTCTCCGATCCAACCCCTTCCCGTCTAAGATAAAGTAAGCCAGTTTGTGATAATATTCAAGAATAAAGAAGTCGAAGTAAAACGTGTCCGGCGATGGTTCGATTAATTTTCATTTGATTTCACAGGATGATCTCGGCAAAAAATATCCGCCCAGCAAAAAGCACACCGTGAAAGAAAAAGCGATGGCGGTGGTGTGGTGTGGTGTGTCTATCGATATGTCCCGTGGCCTCGTAAAGGACTCGGCAATTTCCCCGGGTGGAAAAAGCCGTCCGAGGGCGGCTTTATCCTTTTAAGAAGCGTTAAACGCGCTCCGATTCATAAACTGGAACTTATTCTTTCCCTTTTTGCCGATAAAGGAGTAAAAAGGCGCGGCGAATGAGAATTTCAACCACCTGTTACACCGCAAAACCACCCCCTTTCTCATCGGCTGAATGCTTAAACTGATTTATCGACAGACACCAGTGAAATTCGCCCCGGTCCGCCCTTAGCGTTGCTCGAGAGGAACGGATTTCTTCTTGGCGAAGTCGCCGAAATTCTTAATTTCGACGATGATTTATCGGCGAAAAAATGACCAACAGGAAAAGAATCCCCGAGGCGCAGTGAATGGCTGAAACGCACCAGCCATCAGCTCTGCTACTCGGATATACCTCGCTGCTATTATTTCCGAAGACTTTTTTTCTCCCGTTCGATTCGATCGGGAAACGTGGCCATTTAAAAAAAAAGTTGCAGGATTTTTTTCGCCAGTGATAGTTCACCCGTGTCATGCGAGATGGCGGCACTATTGTATCGTCAAACGCGGCCGAAACACCCTTAGTCTTAGATCGTACACACCCCTGTCCATAAATCATCGGACACTTAATTATATTCAACAAAATGTTAATTAAACAGTCCAAGCTTTCAGCTTGATTTTATTGTCTGATTTTGATTAAGATTAAATGCGTATATATACTATTGAATAAATGTTGGAAAAAGGAGATTGAGAAATTGTGGGATATACGTCCTTCAATAACAAAAAATTCGTGCATCTAAATTTGAATGAGTTTCCGGTGATTTATGAACATAACTGCAAAATCATACCAATGTAATTAAATGCTTATAATGGAGAAGTAACGCGAGAATAGCGGTGCACATTGAAAAAGAAATCACCGTACCGTTCTCCTCTCTTTTCAGTATCGGTTTTCGAATGAACTGAATGAGTTCTTGAGGGAGAATTGCTGATTTTGATGCGATTAGAATTTTCCGTTTGGTTTCGTTCTTTTCGAGGAGATCGCGATGCAACGTGGAGAGTAATTGCGCAGCTAAAAATAACGGGATAATTACTCTTGGCAGGAGTTTGAAAAGTACCATCGATATGTTATGGGAATATTCAGCGCGGAAATATCTTCGTGTTTAGCCGGTAACAACTAACAATAATAAAAGAACTGTCTGAATAGCTTTTTCCATTAAAAAAGTTACGATTACACGGATTTTTTTTAATGGAGCCATATTTTCTCATTCCGCGGACACCGCAAAGTGCATCAAAGCAAATTCAGTCCACGCGCGCGCCATGTTTTTTTTATTTAGATGGGATCAATAAACTGTTCCGATTTTGGGGGGCTCACCTTTTATGCATCCAGAGTAGGAGACCATTTATTGTATATACGGGCAACGGCAGTGTCTAACCGGCTGATTTGTGGGACACATTTACACGTTCGCCATTTTCGGGAATTACGGTTTTAATGGCGAAAAATGAAAACCTAAATGCACTTACACAAATTTTGATTACGAAACGTTTATACCCGGCTGTGTATCCGCACTATTCAATTTGTACGACGAAGTTTTTGCGGCTTTCAGCTCTTTTTTTTTGTTTGACCGAGATCTCCATTTTTTATTAGTCTTGTATGCAACACATCTGTTTTTCGCATGAGCCATTCATGGCAATTATTACGTGTACTCGTTGTCCGTATTAAAAAAAGTCTGTAAAAATTTACACGTTCATTTATCTCGGTTACGCCAGTTGAAAAATTCGGCTGGTCTGGCTTAATGAAATAATAGTTTTTTGTATTGCTGCTTAATCGCGGTGCTCTACGGCCAGTACAATTAATATATCCGCAATATTTTATCCAATCTTTCTTGTGAAAAAACACCATTTTTTTAGTTAAATAAGATTGATTAAGAAGTATATTTTTAATATTCTGGATATGTGTTGTACATCACATAATTATTTAAAAACATTCTCATATACCTTTTTTCTATTAAAATGTGCAATTACAATAGAAACTTCCGATATTTTTTCAATTATAAACGAAAAATCAACGTCAATCTGCGTTGCTATTGATAATAGAGCTTCCTTGTTCATTATTCGTACAATTCCAGCACTATTTATTATTCCTTTTCTTAAATAACTACATATTACGATTGCACCTGAAGGTTGAAACCCATGACAGGAGATACAATCTTTTAGTTCAATAAATAATTTATTTCAACCTCAAAGCTAAGAAATTTTACTTGGTTTACAGAAACCTAACTTCCATTCATCCTTTTATTCATTCGCTCACTCATCACTCTCCTTTCTATTGTTTGCTACCTCTTTTTCCTATCCAAGTATATCAAGTATCTACATATCTCTTTCTTAATTTTAATATATATTAAAAATCCTGAATTTCAGATTTTTAACATCTGCACATACAGAGACGTACATCATAAGTACGTAATCATATTCTCATGTTTTGTTCATACAAGCTAAATAATCCAATGTCATTCTTTTATCATGATTACTCTGCAATAATAGCTACAATGAACCTAGAACCATTATCTGTTCGAAGAATAATATCTGACCAGAGCTTTATTTTTAATTTAATTAATAATCATATTGATTGTTCTTCTCTACTTGCGTAAATCAATTTTTATCTACTTATGAATTAATTAATCCAATAAAAAAAGTATTAATTTTTTCATTGAATCTTTGCAAAATTTAAAAATGCAACTACGCAGGATTATATTGATAATACCTATCGATTGTACCAGTATTATTTTTTTTGTCTTTGTGCGCATATCCCTTCTTTCTTATTAGATAACTAGTCTTTTATCTTTCTTTTTTTCTTTTCTTTATAAATACTTATGTAGAAAGGGCTTCTGTCTGTCTATAATAAATAATATTAATAATAAAGAATAGTTAACTAGCAAACCTGAAATATCTATTCGAGATTGTGCTACACAGTGTCCAGATAATTGCCTGTTAGAATTGACAGGAACGAATGTGCTTAGAGTCTCGTTTGAAAAGAAGTCTCTCGAGCAGCTTCCCTAAATGATCAGCTACAATTCCCGAGCAAGTGGCCAGCAACATTTCAACGACGACAGTTTTTCCTGGCCGCCGTGATTCGGTCTAGCGTCTCGCGGCCGCGCGAGGCATCGAAGTCGCCGATTCGTCCGCGCGCCGTGCGAGATTAATATCGCGGCCCGTTGAGCCCCTTTTCGATATTCACGCTTACAATTATAGCCGCGGAGATACAGATACCCGCGCGCTGAATAACCACGAGCAACCGAGGGCCTCTCTCTATACTCTATATCACGCGTATAAATAATTACTCCGGCGCGCAGCAATTACTATAAGTTATGGCCTAGCCGGCACAATTTGCAATGTCAAGACATAAACACTGCTACCGCTTACATTTGAATACATTAAGCGAGGAACGGGAGGCTCTGATTGGCCGACAGGGAGTGGCCCCGGTGTATCGGTAGAACGTGAGCTACGATCTGGTTGACGATTTTTATTACGGAAACGATCATCTCTCTGGCTCCGGGCGCCCGATGCCTTTTCCGTTACGCTCAATACTGCCCTTTCGCTATTGCGAATCCTGATGGACCGCCATTCCAATTCCGTCCTCGATCCACTGGATCGCTAAACTCGACTCACGATTTCCGTTCGATCTTGAAGTATTTACGGCCGCTCGCGATCGCGATAATCTAGCCGGTCAATTGTTTTATGACAATCGCAGACCGATCCAAGATGGATCGACTCTCCCTGTACGATCGATGCAGAAGCTACGTGCAACTGCAGCCTGATCTCGATGCATCTTCGTTGGTGTTCCTTCGAGAGGTACACCCTACATTGCCGTTTGATTAACCAGTGACTTCGTGGGATCGTGTTCGAGACGAATTCCTCCCAATTAAGGCGATATTGATGAGAATTTTCTTCGAGCAGAAATTGCTCGAGTTATCGTGAGAAGTCGACTATGGACGAGTCTGGAGGAGGATGGATGTCGACGCTGCGGAATTGTTGCCGACGAAAGTTCGACGGGGTGGTTGTTGTAACTTTTGTCGGAGCTGGGTTTAATGTTTCTTTCGAGGTTCGGGATTAATTACGTGTTCGCCTTGGGAGATTGGTGGTGTTCGCGGAAGAATGTTGTTCGACGATTGTAAGAGAAAGGAGTTTATTTGAAAGCGTTTTTGTTGAATATTCATTATTAGATAGCGGATTCCATGCATTTATCACAAGAATCAGTGGGTGTAATTTCGAACAGTAACAACAGTAAAAGAATTTGAAAATGCTGCTGTACTATTTACAACCTATAAAACCCTCACACGTTCCCCAAGGGTGAAAATTCACTCATTTACTATTTTTATCTACTATAAAATGATTGTTTCTCTTTATCTGTATTGTGAGACATGTTTCTCTAAAACATGATGAAATTAATGAAGCTTATTAGTTCAAAGTGTGAAGCAAAAATGGGTGAGAAAGTATCTTAGGATCTTTTGTGCAACTATTTTCGAGGAGCGTATGAGGTTAAGCGTATCAAGAAAGAAAATAAACTTCCATTTCATCACAGTTTGTTGCAATTCAGGCACACAATTTTTATTTATTGTTGGCAAAACTGGGTGAGAAAGTATCAGAGGATCTTTCGTGCAACTATGTTTGATTAGCGTATCAGGTTAAGCGTATCAAGAAAGAAAAT
>CM052330.1:13473428-13488301 GCA_028455615.1 Lasioglossum zephyrum | reverse complement strand
TAAGGTTTACCGAAGGTCCTCCCTACTCCTAACAAACTCACCCTTACCTTTAGGATGGTTCGGGGTGAACAGAACTAAAAACGACGTGCCAACAGCGGTTTCAAAGATTTTCCAAAGTCGCACATTTGGCGACCAAACCCTCGGATTCTCCAGCCATCTTGAATCTAGATACGCTGCAGCACTCGTCAGCTGCGCTGGACCTAGGTGGTGAATGTTTTAGGCGTTTTATGGCAGGGACAGAATCGAAGGCACCCGAGTACGGACAACAATTAAATGGCGAAGATAGGCTCAACGCAGTAGCCAAACTACAAGAAGTCACGTACCGAGCCCAGTGTGCAATGAGGGTGTCCCTACTTTAAAATCTTGTCCAGCACAGCCGAACAAAACCCTTCGCACTTGACTGTCCCTTCCTAGGCGAAAATAAGAACTATGTTCGAGACTGTGGGAAATATTTAAAGAAACAACGGCTGCGTGGTCGTTTGTCAAACCTGACGATCGTATCGGCAACGTCGCAGGAATGTATGTACTTAGCTAGCTTATGGATTATCGATGTCACGCCGTCGGATCTGACACGCAGTCTAGCTGTATGTGATTTATATCGAGCAAAAATTGGCTAGTTAGATGTTTTTCTAGCTGATCTGTTCGCGTAATGAGGTTGGGTAATGGTCACGCGACGCGATGGCTCGCAATTCGGATCTTGATGAAATGTTGCGGCTGTCAGGAATTGTCTCGTTTATGTAACATTTTTTCCTGCACGTGATTTACTGTACAGATCGATGAAAAATTTGTGAAGAAAGTGACATTAAACGGAATTCTATATTCTTTGTTTATTCCTTCGGGAATATGTATGTTCAACGAGGATTTTTGGAGTTTGCGTTTTTTATGGTAGAACCAACGAAAGAGGGAAAAATGTTCCAAAGGATTTACAATGGCTAAAAAGGAGCCTTCGTTACAAAGGATTAAGTAGAATGCTACCGTGCTAGTCAGGCGAGGCATGGTTTAAAAAAATCCAGTGAAGAATTTTGCGTAAGAACCTTGGCATTTTCGTAACAGGAACCTTCGTTACAAAGGATTAAGTAGTGTAATGTACGACTAGACACACTTGTTTTTGTGTTATCAGATCAGCAATTTCAAGCCATGAAACTATTAAAAAGCAAAACCCACACTGCATGTCTGGAAGTATAATTAATATAAATAAATGTCGACAGTGAAAAGGATTAAGTAGCACATAGTATAACTACATTCGCACATTTCCTGCGGAAAGTTCAACGTAAGGAGATAATTCTCTGCCAACAGCTTTCGTTAAGACGGATTAACTGAAATATCCTTCCACCAGTCAGACCCAGTTACTTATTCATACGAATACGCCGGCTGCGAGATTATAAATAATAATTTACGTTTCCTGACAACTTATGAAGGATGATACGCGGCTTGAAACTTGCAGCAATCAGAAAATGTAAACCACGGAAGTTTAGAGGAAGTAGTACAACCACACATTAGTCAAACAGAGATTATTTTCCATAATTGCTTTAAAAACTGAACGAGATTAAAATTGAAATTTGGTTGATTTCAGTAGATTCAGGTTGAATAGTATTTAAGTAGAGCAAGACGCTGGAAGGCAGACCACAAAGCGGAAAAGTTCGCCGATCAATATACGTCCCCCTAAATTAGCATCGTGACTTTCACTCGTTACTCTCCCGAGAAATATTTAATGACACTATCAGGCTTCATTATTAAAGACAGCGGGATACAAGCTGCGCCGGTCGACATTATGGCGGCGGAGCCAACAAAAGCAACAAGTACCGAGGGCTTTCATAAATTCCTGCCCTGACAAAAAACCTCGCTCGATAACAAAGGGGGAAGATTAGCCGAGCCGTTTGGGAAATCAGCATCAAATTTCTCGCCGGAGTATCGACCGAATTTTTCACCGACCACGGTTTCCGCTATCGCGACAATCTGTACCCGGGCAAATACTTCTTGTTTCACCGGGAAAAAACGACGCTCCGCGATAAATTCCGCTCCATGCGGAACTATTCTACTGAAAAATGGCAGAGTCCGTCTGACGGGGAAAAAGAACCTTCGAAAAACCGTGTCCCGCGTGCTCAAAATTAAAAGTCGCTGCTTTTAATCTGCACCGGTGCAGTATAATAAGTACGTCCACAGTTTTCGCATGATCTATTTACATAAATATTCCCCGGATTATTATACTGCGACATTATAACTTTTATTTATCGTCGTCAACTATTTCCATAATTTTTTGTCTGACTATTCTACTCCGATTTACATTTTTAATCTATTTTATTTTCGCAGTTAAAATAACTTAGTTTCTAATTTACAATAGATAATTGATCGATCAAGTGCAGACCTGTGTAGTTAGTGTTAAAAAAAATAAAGTTGATGGATGAACTGTTTCTGCTAGATTCACATAAATTTTGTATTCGACGAGAGCGTGTTAAATTATGCAGTCCATGAATTTTTATGTCATGATTCTGTATACGTGCAGATCCGTAGAATTGTATGTTTTATTACAGCTCCGGCGAGTCTTTTAAGTAATTGAAAAGTGTCTGGGGACGGGAAGGCCATTCTTTGGATGCAAATTAAACAATAATTTCAAAGTGCCGCATTCTCTCAGGTAACATTGTTGCTTAGAAAAAGGCGTACCTCGAGAGAAGGCAATAATTCTCTCCGAAAGCTAGCTCACCGAATAGGTTCTTCTTTCTGATTTCTTTTATGTCATCGTGACCCCATCTCCTCCCCGTCTGTGCTATTGTTAATAAAATATTCCAGTTTGTTTCACGTTCAAGCCAGCATACCATTGTGCTCTGTGTGCCCGCAATATTTATACGATCCCCTTTGTACAGTTCGCAACATTTTTCGGTGAAATTCACAGTGAAACCACTTGGCGAAATAAATGCATGTTTATTCTTCGTTTCTGCACGCTGCCTGTTTATTCGAACGTAAAGCACATCCAAGAAAACCACGGTTCACTATAGCCCACCACCTGAAGAAATATAAACTCAGCTGTAACAATGTTATTCAATGACCACCAGCCAGCTGCTTCGTGGCAAATAAATTGTTGCTGTAACGCCGATTGCTTGGAATACTAATGCATCGTAACAGCAGAGAAGCTGTTACAAGCTACCGCGGTGGAAACGTTAGTCCAGATAAATGTACAAAAAGCTTTTTCACAAAGAAATTTTGGAGCAAGCAAATATATAAAACACAAAAACGCGTCTACGTTGATAAATATTCAAAGTTGTCACAGTTCACTTCATCGTGACTAATGAAATTATTAAAATCACTTCGATAAATTCACGATGTTGTGTGAAAATGATCATTGTTTAAACGAAAGCTTTGGTACACTGTAAAATTACATGCTAGGTAAATGTTTGAAGATCCATTGACGCCGGTCACTATGAATACGTTAACGAGAGTATAAATGATATTAGCGAGAACTTTTCACCCTCTCGATTCAATCTGTCTCATCCTATCCGAAAGATGTTCACGTCGAGGAACGAGTTTCCACAAAGCAATTCGTTTCTAATCCACTCAGGGACTGATTGAAAACAAGCCTGGGTTACGCGGGCTTAAAGGAGAATAACTTTCGAGGTGGAAACTGCTTGAAGAGAGCCTGAAGAATCCACGGTCCTGGTCGGTAAAAGTATCAAACCGCGGGCACTCAGCGTCTCGCGAGTATCATCGGCTCACGATCTCCAGAGACTTCGTTCGGAAACTACGTGCCGGCGCACAAGCGCGTTGATAACGAGGAAACTACCACCGGTTAGGTGAAATAACAGACACGCCGGCACATTATCGCGGCGTAATAAAGAACAGTGATTCTCCTGGCAGACATTAAAACTAGCACGCGATCGTTCGTGGATCACGAAACTGTATTGTTCGGGGCTACGCGGAAATTCATTCACCAATATTACGTTCTCCGTCGAAGTATTCCGGCAGGGATCACGGAAAATAAGCTATGTCCGGATGGGATCGTTACTGGGAAATGAGAACTTAATCACCCGATACTCCCGGATTCGACTGGGTTACGAGACCACCGGATTTTAACTGTAAAACAAGAATTTTATGGTGTTTAATTATCTCTGGAGAACGCACAGTATCTTCGGGTAATAAAATTTACGGTTTCCTCGGTTTATTTAACGAAATCAAGCTCATAGAACCGAAATGAAATCGCGCAGACGACTCATCCTGCTGTGTCTGACTAGTGCCGGATTTATACTACTTGTAATTTTGTTCCGTAATTTTTTCCAATAGTGCCTCCGCCTTTGGTGTTCTGATGTTCACGAGACTATTTTACTTAATGTATAATTTAATTATAGATGGAGTTATAAAAATGTGTCTGGTACAACGATTTGATATCCATTATTTTTGTCACTTCAATTACAGACTCCTAAAAATATAATTAGCGGAGAAGGACAAATGTTTTGATCATACATGAATGTACTACTTAACTTTTCTCCGAAAGGAGCAGAACAATCACCGACAACTTCATTCCGGTATAAACAAAGATTTAGACGGTGTGCAAGTTTAAATAGTGGAAGAGGGATTCGCCTGTCTGATGTCCGACTTGCGCAGGAACTTTCCACTTAGCGGCTGTTCTTAGCGGTATATGTTCCTGCCTCAACAATTACTCGAAACTTCGCAACATTCCTTCCCTTTAAGAACCTGATTTTCCAAATGAGAAGATATCACTAATATATTGTATCATCAGTCCGGCAAGTGATTAATGTCTGATCTTCTCGAGGTCTTTCTACTTAATAAACTGTATTATCAGCTACACGAGACCTCATTAAATAATTATCCGGGGCGAACGCATTAATTATTTCTGTTGAATTAAATAAGTAAATCACCTTCCAGACAGTACCAGTGCCACGGGATAGATTTACTACGAGCGCAGATCTGTGTCAGATCGTCCTATATAACCGTGATCTCCATTAAGACAGTTTCATGAAGCAATTACTCGAAATTCAGTATTAATTGAGTCTCATAGATCTACTAAGAGCGGGAACTCAGAAGCAGTCGCAGTTGCAGAAAACAGTCAGTGGCGTAGACACCGTCGCGCGTCGTCAAGAGTGATTGCGTACGCAGACACGTGAGCCTAACATACGTCTGACTTGTGCTTGCGAGTTCTACTTCGACGAGATCTAAAAGGTATTAATGGATCTAGCAGTTTCTAGAAAACGTGAAATAAATTGATCGAATCTTACGTTCATTTATATCACGTTTAGCCAACAGAAATAAAGTTCAATTTTCAGACGCTTCGTAGCTGAGACCTAAATTTGTAAAAGTACTCCTAAGAATAATAAAGGGTGTTAAACGCGAGCACAGTGCTTCAAGCAAGCCGTATTATTGCGTCCTATTACGACAACGGTATAAAATCGGGGGAATAACGAATTCAGGCCGATAAAAGAAGGGGGTTCGAAGTCGGATTCGCAAGGGAGACCCGAATCGCGACCATTAGTTCCATTCGGCTGTCTGCGAGCGTCGAAAAGTGGCTCCTTTAGTCGCCTAAGAAACGGCATGTCCCGTATATCGCCCGGAGAAAGCTACGTCGCCGTCCCCGCCAACGTCGGCTTTCTTTTACGAGCTTGAAGAATATCGAAACCCCGAACGAATCCCGTCCCCCCCCATCTTCGAAGGGAAATGTGACCCGTAAAGCCCACTCGATGAAACTTCATTCTCGTAGCCATGAAATTTCCATCAGGGTCAACATCACGCACGTACGCATTCCGAACAGGGGAAATTTATCTTGAGCACGCACTCTGAATAACTTCGAGTATATAGGACTGTTCCCAGGGACGAGGGACAGCCTTCCCTTCTTCCTGCGCTTCTAAAAAATTTTACGAGCCTCACTTTTCCCTGGAAGTCCTACGCATGAGAATAATGTAGTCGACAATAAAATACACAGTATGCTTGTGATATTGAGGTATTGCGTTGGCTGGACTGTGCGCTGTTGATTTATTTGGGACCTCTGGAAATTTATAGGGTACGGGACGTTCAAGTTAACGTTGTATCTTTGAAAAGATCGGCCATTACGAGTTTTGTTTTCAGATTATTTAGCAACTGTGGCAATTTTGTTCGATTCTCTGTGACAGAGAAATAAACGAGAACAGTTTGAGATTACGGATGAATAAAAAAGATGATTTATCTCGTGTTACCTGGTTAAAAGTTAATGGGTTTTTTCGGTGAGGTGTCCTGAGGATCTCATTTGACTCTTACTGCTGTCAGAGAGGATGTTTGCTCTTGGGCACCTTTGGGCTAAAAGGATATTGAGAAACCCATTAGCAGGGTAGTATCTGATGTCTGCCGTAGGCGGGGATATTCTACTGAAATATTATATCCGACCGAGGTAATTCTCAAGGGGATCATTTCGTCTAAATGCACATTTTTAAACTGATTCTTGATATTTTATGGAAATACGTATTCAAGAGCCAAAAATATTATCTGCATCATGCATGAAGTTATGTATTGTAGCAACACATACTGAACAGTTACCACGTATCAAAAAGTATTTTGGCTTCTCCATTTATGAATAGAATCAGTTGACACTGTCACATCTTCTTGACTATCTTTTTGAGAACTTGCCATCCAAAAAAGAAAAATGTTCAGGAATGAAATAACCACTATATAATTTTTGAAAATATTCTCGACCGTCAACCCTTAATTATCAAAGGATATAAATAATAAAGTACATAAATAATATTGACGATAAATAGAGTGTTAATAAAAGAAATAAGGCAATTTTCCAGGTAGAAAGAAAAGTAGCTTTATAAATCACTTGTGCGCTCTGCAACGTAGCTAGAGTAATAAAAAGCGTCGCAAATTAGAGAGAAATGAACACCTAAATTCTTTACCTCGGGTAAAGCGGTAATGGTCCTGATTGCGGAAGCGTCGGGTTCGTTTTCCGCGGAAATTACTTGAGGAACGCATCCGACAGGAAACGTGACGGTGAAGTCTCCCGCTTCAGTTTCGCTCCGTTTAATTGGGGGCGAGAGATTCGACAGTTGCATAACATTAATACACGGGAACGGTAATATCGCTTTGGACTTAGACGACGCAGATAGAACATCGACGCGAGATTCAGGGTGTATTCGACAAACTTCGACGAGCCAGAACGCCATTTAAAAGCCTTTATATATCGGCGCGCACACATCCTCTTACTTCCGCAGGCTTAAAGCTCCGTATTAGAGCCCTCTCTGTTGCTTTCAACAAGTTCGAAGGCATCGCGCAGTACTGATCCTCGCATCGCTGGACACTTTGACGAATACCATGCCCATACTTAAGACCATCTTTATGGACCCAGTCGGAAGATATTGCGTCCTACAAAATCGTTTCGCGATAATTAGGTCGGCAAATACGTTTCGTGATCGCGACTCTAACTCGACGATTCGCGGAAACGATTCACCTATACGATTCAGGTACACGAAGGAATTTCAAACATTTGTTGAGAATTCAAATTAATTAATCTTAATTAATTAGTTTTCTCGGGTCTCGGACAAACGCTTCGTCAACTTTTTGTTACGAGAAAGAATAAGCAGAACATGTTCCAATGAATTAAATTAATTTCTCGGGTGTGCCTGAATAATTCCAGACTATACTACTTCTACTTCAAGAAATATTTTACTACTGTCTCTTCGATCTGTATGGTAATAACAATGGTCGTTTGACTGACATCGTATATTAAACAATATAAATTAGTGCTCGGTTTTGTCGATCGTACGAATTGATAGAAATTAGTTTATAATATCGGCGCACAGGTTCGATCAAAAAATCAAAACAAAGCAATTTTGCAATTTATAAAATTTTCCTCAACGTTTTGATCCGATCCTGCATCATCTTCGAAAGAAATTTTGCGACTGAAAAATACTGAACGTTATACTAAGTGTTTCACAAGATTAATAATAACTATAAAATAATTTTTCACCGTACTTTGTATGTGTAAATTGTCAACGTTTACGTGTGTCACTGTACTCCATGATATTAAGAATTAGACTGAACCATGTACGCGTTGGGAGAGAAACAGTACAAAAACAAAGGAACGACGTATATTGACGAAATAGCCAAACAGACACCGTGATCGAAAGTTCTTAGATCGATACTAGGCGGCAAATTCAAATTGAAAATGCCCTTCCAAACTCAAAACATTTCCGCTAATATACCATTTGTTGTTATGGTAAACAATTAACATTCAAATTGTTTGGCACAATAATTGTAAAACACTGAGTGTTTATTTGGTGGAACAGAACAATTATTGGAACTTATTATATGAAAGGAAACTTCATCATGTAAACATTACTGGTTGAGTAGAGATTTACGCTTTGTTGTTTAATCATGTAGATAGTTTCCAATAGTAATCTTTGATGTATGCTCGGTTCTCTGTCTACGATTTTGGCATTTTCAAAATTAAATATATGGTCAAACTCGATTGAATGTTTCGTCGTTTCATCGTTTTGATATAATTCTGAGGTCTCCATATAATTAAATAAATACTGAAATATAAATCTGACACTTCGAATAATGGAATGCTTGAACGAACTGTACAAAGAAGGGGTGATAGTTAAGTTCGATTATAAAGCGGCGCAATGGATAACGGCCGTAAAGTCAACAGATTGCAATATCGTGTTGCCATAAGGTCCCGTTAAATGCTCCATTTCCGAAGATAATTGGACGTCGGGTTTTACTGGGAGTTACTCGGTCAGCTTAATGGGCCAGTTAAGCTGTTAACGACATTGTCTCGCCTAAGCAATGTAAATCTGTCTCATTACGATAATCGAGTAGCAGTCAGCGACGTCGCAGACGTACATATTCGTCACGGCGACGCGTTCGTAATGAAATCAACGCTCTCGGCATCGACCGGCGAGGAGATGCACACTGGCGCAGTGCCGACGTCTATTAGAGGCTGATCAATTTAAGGATGCGAGATCCGCCGCGCGATTTTCGGTGATAAATCAACCAGGCCACGCCCGATCTCTGTCCGCCGGGAAACCTACAGGTATTCCGTGCCCGCCATAATGAATCATCTAACAAATATCCTGTGCGGCTTCTGTTCGAGACTGTTGTGCCACGCCAATACTAAACTCGTGAACGGGACGAATGTGTGCCCGTCGACTTCGTATCCTAGGTGTAGTTTCGCAACGGTGTTTCGAATTTAATTCGCATTCGACACGCGACTGTAATTCGTACGTGTTTAATTAACGAATGGCCGGCCGTCCAGAAAACGAACGAACTCCAGAGACGAACATTTTCAAATTATCTTGTCCGCAGTTTTGCAATTTCGTTCGGAAAATTTCGTAGGTATTTTAAAATTATTCGTCATTCAAAAACTGTGTGGAAGTATCTCTGTTCGTTAAATTTAACTAGCTATTTATTATTATTATTTTATCACTTATTATAGACGGACAGAAGCCTTTTACATAAGTATTTACAAAGAAAAGGAAAAACAAAGAGAAAGATACAGAAGTAAACCTTACGTTTAGGGGAGGCAGCTTCGAAGACCTTGACCTTGACATATATTGTCAAGGATAACATTCTGAACAGCTTTTGTCATTACAACTACCCGGTGCTCGGTCTTAGTTTTCAAGATAGCTGCAAAAGACTGTATTGAATGTTAGGTATTCTAACCTAACCACACCTCACTCTGTTCGAATGATCTTTACATTATAGTTGTCATCCAGAATTTGAAATAGTACTGGAAAAATAATACGAACAAAGTGAGGTATAGTTGGATCGTGGAGGTCAGGCCGGCATACGAAATACCAAGAGTAGTCTTTATTATATATAATGAGACCGACCCAATTTTTTCTATCATTTTCACAAAAACAGTAAACTGACGTTGCGTCGGGGCAGGCTTACGTTGCCACGGAGCGTGCGCGAATACGGAAAATTCAATTTAGTACTAGCAATAAGTTTTTGCAACTATCTCGAAAACTAAAACCGAGCACCGGGTAGTTGTAATGACAAAAGTTGTTCAGAATGTTGTCCTGGACAACATAACTAAACACAAGGTTTACCAAAAACAAAATAATAGTTACATTTTAAAATTTTACAAAGATTCAATGAAAAAATCAATACTATTATAAGTAGTACATTATTTTGCAATAATGCGATTCATTGAATTTATCGTTACCATTAGATTTTCCCGTCGCTAAAGGTATGATTGCGTGGCCTGAAGATAAGACAACCAACGGCGGAAATTACGAGATAATTCGTCGCCGTGTGTCGTGCAACCATGCAACAACAGAGTGGCGTCTTGTCTAGGCGACTCAAGTTCGCGACTGACTCGAAATAATTTCGGAGCAACGATCCCCTAGGCAGCCACGTGGTAAAGCTGTTGCATATTCAGTTTCCGGTTTCGCGGATTACACGTCCGTTATACGATATCCACTCTGCTCTGCAAACGGCTTATGGAACGACGCTGGCAATTAACTTAATGTGGACTTGTGGGTACAACTTGGTCGCTTCGACACTGTCGTTCGTAACCTTAACTTCATTAGTTTCGTGGCGGCTAAGGACATTACTCTGCTTGTCGAGGTCCCCGCTAATGCCAGTTCTACCGTGTCAAATGAACGACACTCGGATAACGGGTCACGATTAATCACGCGGTGTACGATTACCGCGAAAGTAACGACAACTTTGATCGCTGTGATTCGACACGGTTTTGTTCATTTCGAAATTATACATTGACCACTTCTGACGTAATTGGATATCGTTAGATAAATAGACTGGTGCCGTTGATGTAATATTACGTTACCTAATGTAAGGTAGAATTATATAATATTAAATGGTTTAATCAAACATTGTTTAACGACGTAATTATATAATTCTTAGGTTGGTTGATGGATTACGAACTGACTTCACTTGCGGAATATTACATCATTTGATAAATCATAAGTTCATAGCATTAACACCATAGATAGATAGATACTTGGTCCCCGCAGGGTTTCAAGTTCATACACCAATCTCCTTCTCTTTACTCTCACCTATCGCCTAATTGCAGCCTATATCAGCTAATTCCAGCGGGGCCTACTGTTTTTATGATGGGTTCCGAACCACCTTGGGCACCACAGTATTTAGATAGCACATGGAAAATTTTCAGAGGTGCCGGCGGTGGGATCGAACCCGCGACCACGGCATCCGCAGTCGCGCGCTCTATCCACTGAGCCACTACGCGCCCAGCATTAACACCATATTATATTGTTTTTTTAATTATTAAACCCTAGTTTTACTGTGTAATGGATTGATGGATTGGGCATCGATACCTCGTCGACGAAATATCACGTCATTTGATAAGCCGAAAGTTCATTCATTTTGTTTTAAATATACGAATGACTGAAGCATAATAATATTCTGAAGAATGTTGCAGCGTTTGTAGAATTGAATATACTACTTAAAAGCTGAAATAGTGTGGTAGAGATATACCTTTTAAAGGCTGTGAAAGGAAATGCAGCACTTTCACGTGCAAATAATAAATATTCAAAAACATGATGACGCTGTCGCCAAAGGTACTCAATCAAGCGGATCAACATGATCACTGCAAGCATTATTTGCATACACGTTCAAAATGGAAAATGTCGAATGTGTATTAACAGTTCCACGGTGGAACTGGGTCGCTGGAGAATTAATACTTTGCATGCGAAACAAATGATTAAAAAATGAAATTTTAGAGATCGAAACGCAATACCGCGAAATAAATTAGATTCGTTTAATCAATCGAATTTTTCCAATATAACAAAATAACAGTCGAGCAAATAATTGGAGGTGGCTTGTGTCAATAAAAAAAATCGTGCAAAATAAATAATAATTTGATAATACTATTGTGGTATAATAAATAATAATAATAAATACTATCACCATCCCAGTGATTCAAACAGAATAAAATGGTCGCGAATAATTGTCCAATCGTTGAATAAGAAATAATAATGACACCGTGTTTGGAATAATCTAGTAATTCGGGTAATTTGTCAGCACGTCACCAATTAATCATCGAATTTTACGAGCTTTTGTGGATTCATGCGTTGTCTCGTGGCAAATTCATGATTTCAAATTACGCAGACGTCACGATGAACGCTGACTAGATTCCACGATCGGAATGGAGCCGAGTTTATGGTACGGACGTGACCCGCCGGGTTCGTTTTCGAATAGTAGTTTGTGCAGACCGAGGAAATTGACTTGTCAAGGTCGCATCCCCCACCAAAGAACGCTTACACATGATCTTGACAGTCGAGATTAACCTCAGTGCATCGGGAGAGGCGAATTCGAAATCCGCAACTCGAACTTTCGCGTGTTCGATAGCATTTCTCGGTCTCAAAACCGAAAGGAACTTCGTTGATGCTCGATTCTCTAAACTAAGCACTGTCAACCGGGTCTAGGACTAATTATCCTAACCGCAAACGGATGCAACTCTCTTCAGTTGCTATTGCCGGTATGCAATTAGCGCTATTACCCTTCCTGTACCACGGAAAAGCATTTCGGTAAAGCCTCGGTAAAATTTTCACTAAAATACTCGCTAACGAAATTCTCAAACATCAACCACCGCTAAAAAAAATTTAACGAAAGCCCATTGTTAGGTCTGGATTAAGTATATAGTATGTTATGTTTATTCCTATTCATTACAAGGAGGATAAACTTTTTCATAAATCCTTACGGGCTTGTTTTAACGTTCATTTTCTGCCATTTCATATATTTTAACCTGCAGGTTTCTGATTTTCCCTCATCACAAAATAATTGCGGATTCGTTTTATGTTTGTTGTATTTTAATTTGATGCATTTCAATTACGAAGTTGATTGCGCATTCGTGGATTTTACTGAATTTCTAGTACGTTCTAGATACGGTGAAGTTATTTTTAAAATTGTAGAAAATACGAAACGTTGATGGACCACAGTAAATATGAAAAATACGCCGCAGCTGGCGACCATATCGCAGATATTAATTTGATATTAACTAGTCTGTAATATTCCGAGAAAATCTCCACGAGAGTCCACTTAATCCAATAATACCCGTGAAATCTCTGACCATTATAGAGGATCAATAATTAAATCGGGCCAATACTGAAATAATGATTTAATCCGATTCGCCGATCAAAATCAAGAAAATTTAACAAGTTATCGACGAATCTGTTCGATTTGATATTCCTCGTATTAAGTGTTGCTACATCTGCTCTAATTCTGTATTATCAGGATCTTTGTGGAATCGTTTCGTCCATGTACAATACGTTTAAAACCCATTACACTCTACACATTTAAGGGAATCGTAAAACAAGTGTATTATTCTGCTCGTACAAAAGTCCGCAGTTCTAGGGGTTTCAGTTTCAATTAAAAAAGTTTATTCACTACTCTGTTACATGAAGTCCAGTTTTACAATCGGAAACTCCAATACATTTTTTAGCTTTGCCTCTTTGCCGTTTAATTACGGCAATAGTTCTGCAATTCAAAAAATTAAACGATTACATTCCTTTGATATTCTTTGTGCCAGTAACAACCATACATTTTCATCTTTATCGTAGGATGAAAATATACAATAAACTAAATAATTATACATTTTTTTAAAGACGTATTCACATCCAACGAACAAAATCTAGCTAAGAAACTTACCAGACGCTTTTATTAAGCTTTTTTGCAACCTGCAACTGAAACTTGCTCTCTCTCTCTCTTTCCCTTCGCTCTGAACTATAAAATAAACTCTTTATTGACACACTTGGAGCTTCCTAACTCACGGAGTGCTCTCGGAGCACAAAGCGAAGCGTTTCAATAAACCGAACTGCTATGCAGCTCGATAAAATAGGATAACTTAGTCCGATTGCGAAATACACCAAAATCCAGTTTACAGGTTCTCAAAGTTCCCCGGCCAGCTAATATTCAATACCTCAATGGTAGGAAGTAGTAACAGGTGTTACGAGGATTTCACCGTAGGCTAGCCACTCTCCGCGGAATCCTGAAACGTATCCATTGGTGGTTATGCAGATATCCAACGATTTTATTGGCAAGTAGTACGTGTGCAGGAATACGTACGCTTTGTGTGAGGTATTGAACGTCGGATACGAGATTTGCGGATCGTAACACGGCTGGTACGGGTGCTACGTACACCCGTCGATTTGCATCGATTCGATTCGATCCGGACCTCCGATCGGATTTAAAGTCTCGTCACAATAGCGCGGGGCCGAGCGGGGAACGAGAAACCGATGTTCTTAAATGGTTACGAGGCGCGTTCCACCGATAGGGAGATTTAATTTAGTTTCGCGGGCTCGTTCGAAGGCGCGGGGGCGTGAAAATAAATGTTGCCTGACTAGGGAAGTTTTTCAATAAAAGTTCCTGTCGGCTCAAGTTACGCGACTCCGAACCCGTCGAACGTTCCAAGCTGGATTTACGGGCCCTGAATTCACTCGACGTCCGAATATTCTTTGCATCGCGTATCGATCTTGTATTGACTTCGACAGGGCTATTCTGATTTTCCGAGGGAAGCTGATGTCGCGATCCCAGAACTCTCATGATTTACGTTTCTTCTCGTGGGTACTTGTTATTGAATATTCGCGATTCTTCTGTGGCAGTTTTGGGCAGTATTTAATTACATGCGTAATTAATTACCTCTGCAATTGCATGAGCAAACATGGACTACAATTTCAGTATAAAAACAGTTAAATGGTCCAAAACATAAAAATTAGTGGTTTAAGAGAACAATTACTATAATTCTAACTGTTAGACGCAATTACAATTACTTTTCGAATCACTGTAATTGCAACCTGTTGTCCGCAATTACAATTACTGGTTGAGGCAAAGTAATTGCAATTACAATTACAATTACTTACCAATTACTGTAATTTGTAATTGCAGAAATAAAAGTACAATTACATGTAATTGTA